>JAVQJD010054363.1:0-15188 GCA_036023655.1 Nannoperca australis
ACAGACAGACAGACAGACAGACAGACAGACAGACAGACAGACAGACAGACAGACAGACAGACAGACAGACAGACAGACAGACAGACAGACAGACAGACAGACAGACAGACAGACAGACCATCTGTCCTGATAATTCCTTTGAAGACAGTTTGAGCTGAAAGTTTCCAGGTGATTCAGAAAAGAGTCAGAGACAAATCTCAAGACTAAATATACTTGACTAGATTCAGAATATGGTACGAGTTATACGAGTATTGTCACATAATCAGATGTGGCATCTTACATTGTTGTATTACAGACAAACCATACTGCCGCTGCACACTCTCATTTCGTCTCTGCAAATTGCCACCAAAGAATTGAGGACGCTCGCTCTACACTGACCTTCAGGGATCCTCAAGAACAGTAACGTCAGTGCTGGAACATTCAGATATACTGAACTGGAGAAGCAGCGACAGAACTTAAATGTCAACAGTGTTTTCCAGCCAAGAATATCCTTAATTCTGCTCTGGTCACGGCTCATTCATCCATGAATCAGGTGAAGTGCATTCCAGGTGAGGTTCGTCTTTCTCAAGAGTAAAACACAGACTCACCTCCACTTTAAACTTTAAAAGCAAAATCCTTGTATAGTTCAAGACACTTAAAGGAGTATGCCAATTCAGTATAAGGTATTAATGTAAAGATGGAGTTCAAGACTTGGCTAAATGGCATAATGTCAATTTCCAGCTGTATTTAGCAGCAAATACAGTTTCCTGCTACAGTACAAGCTGATTCTGTATTGAAAGGTTTACATATATAAAGATCATGACAGTCTTACTAATGTCATATTGATGTTTGATGTGTTTCTGCGCAGCTTTCAACATCTGATGCTGCATTCAAAGACAGGCCCGGATGTGCACAGATTCTATTTTTCAGATCTGCTAAACTGCATGATTCAGTGAGCTGGGGATCATGTGATCAGAACTGCTTATGAAGATGAAATCACACATCTCACACACACACACACACACACGCTTAGAAAAAAGTTAACTCCAGCTCTCTCCCTGCCACGTGCATGCTTCACTTAAAGGTTGAGAACCCGTCAAGTCGTCTACAACATCAGCTCAACGGAGGAACCGGGAGGTTCTGTTCATTCCAGGCAGCCCTGGAACATGTGTTCGGTTGACAGGAGCGATATGGGGAAGGAACAGCTTCCACCTTTACAAGAGTCAAACACTGCCTGAAAGCACGAACAAAGGCTTCCAGACAGATCCTGAAGCAGCTGTGACTTCTTGACGGCTCCCTCGCTAAACCGCTGCCGCCAGCTCTTTCTTTCTACCATCAATAATACACTGTTTCACTTCATGATACATTTTATTTAGATTTAGTTTAGACAGAGAAATGTTAAGATGCTTGTGGTCAATTGTTACTGAGGAGTTAAAAAAAAGTGTTTAGATTTTTTTCCACACCTGTGACATATTCTACAGATGTCGATATTGAAACTGGCTTGGTCGTAATACGTTGGTGTGTTTGCTTTACACAGGAGATGATGCCAGTGGGGCGAGCAGTCATTTTGAGCCCCTGAATCTGATGATTACAAGGACACAGAGAGCAATCCTGTCAGTCCAGGACTGTGAGTGTCCCTGCAGGAAAACCCATTAGATTACATGACCTCTTCATCTCCGTTATTGCATCTGCTGGAGCTCTGTGTGTAAAATACAGCATTAAAAGGTGAGGTCAGCAATGCTGGAGAAAGATTGTAGATATTTATACCCCGGTGTTATTTACGTTTCATTCCCATCACGGTGCAGCTCCGTTCCTCGTGGGCAAGGACGTGGAAGAGGGAGTAGCAGTCAGATGTCAAGCACGATCACCACCTGTTGCTGATTGGCTGGATTAGTGTTGTGTGGCTCAGTCCCATTTACAGAGTCAGGGCTGTGTACAAACATGTTTTTATAGTGCACAGACAGAACAGACAGCTAGCAGACCGTGAGGAGATATTTGCTCAATTTGATAAAAAAAAGTGTATTGAATTTGAATCGCTGACCCAACCTTTAAGGGCAAAGCAATAATTCCGCATGCACCGTCTTCAGCCTGAAGTGACAGGACAGGCCTCCCCTTCAACACCGGGCAGGGTGTGGTGGACAGGGTGGGGGTCTAGAGGCAGAGTGAAGGATACGGAGGTAATCCAGGGAGAAGTTTATGTTTGAAAAGCCTTTATGAGTCCGACATGAGGCCCTGGCCGTATTGATCGCCCTGAAGGCGAGTTTAATAGTAAAGAGTAAATAAACAGAACAAACACACCGAACAGTCTGGAGCGTCGAGTTGCTGTCAGACTGGAAAACAATGAGATGTATGTTGTGGAGGATCAAACACAAACCGCCTGTGTCGATGTTGAGCACCTGGAATATTGTACGGTTACTAGTAAGACGTCGGCAGTCTTTCACAGATGCTCCTGGTGACTGAAATCAGGAGTTTAATGTTTCTCTTGTATAATTTCATTTTGTCAAATCTTTTTGGTTGATCATTTAATCGTTTAGTCTATTTAATGTCCGAAAAGTGGGATTTTTGCCCCTTTTCTGTCCGAGTAACCATCCCAAGCTCAGAGATTCAGTATGTTACGTAAGACAAAGAAAAGCATCAAGTCCTCACAATTAATAAATGATGTGGAATGATTAATCAAATAATCAATCATAGATAAAAAAGGTACCACTGCGTAGTTTTCCTGTTAAAAGTCTAGCTAGCAGTCTTCTTCTTCCCTTCCTTCTGCTGACACATTACTACGTTTCTTTAACGACTGCCCCAACTATCGATCAGTGAAATGGGACATCCTGTAGCTTCCTTTTCATTGGACAGACACGGCCAATCTTTAAGGTAATTGCCAGTATTTACCATTGCATTGATTTTTCTTGCAGTCAGGATTTTATTGTAGTTTTTTGCTTTGACTGCTCCTTTATCTTTTCCAGTCGACAAGGTCTCCCTGTACACCTGGTTTCACCTGTTCGTGCTCGTATGAATGCCAGCAGAGCATGTGAGTCAAACAAAACAGGACTGCTGTTCATCAAAACAGTACGTTGTGACCTTGGGCCAGTCATTGCCCATTATAACCTATAAGCTCTGTTCTTGGGACCTGAAAGTTAATCTTTTTTTTTCCCAGGACAGCCTTCATCATTAGTAATTAGGCCTACAATTAACCTACTTTTTAAAATATATACTGTGGCATGAGAGCGTGCGAGACATGCTGCTAAAATAACCACACGTATCTTTATCAAAAGAAAAGGCAATATGATTCCTTCCAGTTAGATTCTGCTAACACAGGGTGTGCTCAGTGCTTCTGGCTGAATCAGTACAGTCACTAACAGCAGAAGTGAGCTGTGCCTGCATGAGAGAAAGAATTAGGATGTGTTGTTCTGTGAACACTGATTGAGTCCGATGTGTGTCGTCCAAAAGTTTAGAGGTAAAGCAGAAAATAGATTAAAATAAAAATCACAGGAGAAATCCAATACAGGTCAAATTCCCATCAACTTCAATATCTTATCTGAACGTGAGTGCACACCAACCTGGCAACACTACACTGTAGATACAGTGTGATGAAGTGAGAGTCCTCTGCAGTGAAATACAACATCTGTTCCCTTCCTGCCTTCATTAGCTGAGTTTAAGACATGTTGGCCCTCAAGGTATCTTCAAGGCAACCTTTGTGTTGGAATCATCACAAGGAGCCCCACTTATTGTGGAAAATAATTAATTATTTACCCTTTTGAATGTGATTATTTAACAGGCGAATACTAGTTTAGGGACAAATGTTGCGCATGAGTTAAGTCTCGTCTTCACCTTCTTGGATTTTCCTGAGGATTACGATCAATTTGGGAGTGCTCAGAAGGGATGAAGGTACAGTGGCATTAATTCACATCAGCATGCAGCGGTGGGAAGATTACTATGTTGAGAGATATGACAAATTAGTAAAAAGTATTTGGATTTGCACGTAAGAAAACTTCAGTATATCTTACCAATCCTGACACACACACACACACACACACACACACACACACACACACACACGTCAGCTGCCAAACTCTCGCTGATGCCTCATTCGATATAGTAAATGGGGCAGAGAAAAGCTGCATATAAACACATAGTGCCTCTTAAATTAATTTGCTCAACCTTGAAGCCTCGACTCTCTCAACCAGAAATAAAGCCAATGAGATTGTCATGGTATATTTGGAATGAAATGGAAAATACAGTAACATACTGTTACACCTCTGTCATGGATATATGGAGCTCCTTCCAGAACAGGCCGTTATGTCTACTGTTGTTGTTTGTGTTCAGGTCTTTGGCACAGTGTCATTTTATAGAGTACATTATCCCGGTTTCCCTGGAGTTTACCAGTGGGTGCATCTGACCACACTTTGCCTGACCTGCTCTGTTGGTTCAGAGAAACCTTCTTGGAAATGCTAAATTGATTACAATGTTCCAGGCAAACTGATGGTACAGTTAACAACTTGGCTCTGCAGAGAATGAATGGATTATATTTTAAAGAGTGATGCCTCTATTGGCTTTGGCTGTTGACTCTCCTTTTTCCCTTTGTGACTGATGCTGTAGCACCGTTTGGACGGAGCGCAGTAAAACATCTTGATTTCTAAAATGTTTGTTTTCTCCTCCAGTTACATAAAAAAGAAATTTTTCAGCAGGAAGGACATTTGCATTGGGCAAAATCACAATCACATTTCTCTTACCCCCCCACCCACCTGTTGTATTCAAGTAAATCTGTTCTGTTCCAAACACCTGGGTACAATAAGTACAGGAAAAATCTGCACTGCACAAGAAATCATAGATCTTACTTTTCTCTCAACAGCAACTGCAGTTTGTAATAAAAACAGAACTGGGTGGTAACGGTGTAACAATATACAGGGGCTCAATATACTGAGATCCAAAAACATGGCAATATGTATCGAAGAGCTTAGAAATAGATCACTGTGTGGAGGGAGCACTTCATTTAGAACGGATCAATATCAAGGAAATCCTATCCCATCAACTGGCTCCAAAACAGGGAATCAGGGCAGCGTGGAGTGAGTGCAGAGCTCAAGGGAGTCAGACCATCTAGGTTCTCGGCTACTCCACGAGTTGGTTTGAGATAAATTGTGTTCAATGTTAGGTGAAACTTCAACTGGTACCGACTGCTGAAGTGGATTTCCAGTCCAGGTCACCAGACGAGTTCCTGGACTGACAGCAGACGTTAGCTGTGATATGAAGCAGTAACACAGACAGACTTCAGACAGAATGATCATTATTTCCTGCAGACCTTCTCCTTTCTGCTCCCCTCTCTCTGTACATAAACTAAACGTTTTGCTCCAGTTGAAACATTTTAAACTTTGCACTTTTTGAGCCAAACAAAGTTTGTCAGTTTGTTTTGTTAAAAACATCACAAGAGCATCAACCTCACACCTTTATTATGACTCCATCTGAACCAGGACCTGAGGGTAACAATGTGTTCCTGCTGGGCAGTGATGGCTGAACAGAAGGAGAGCGCCACCTACAAACACCAAAACAATCAACCTACAACTATTTACATCACATCCAGCCCCTCACCTCTGTCTGTAGGCTCCATCGTATCCTCACGTTCATCAAGTAGCATTTCATCTTGACAGGGTGCTTCACAAACTGACCCAAAGGTCGCACACAAGGCCTTCTCCTCAAGTCTGTACTCTCCTTGTGAAACATTTGTTTCTACCCTTGTTTTATGTGGCTGATAAACGACTGGGTTATATCCCTGGGGGGAGAATTAGATGAAAAGACAGAACAAAGAGACATGAGGGAGGGAGCGATGAAGGACAAAGAGAGAAACAATGAAGAGGCACAGAGACCAAAGAGGGCTAAATGTAAAATAGATCTCTCCCTTTGTAAGCAACCCTACTGAATGTATTGCATATTGAGTTGTGCATAATGTATTGTGTAACTTGTCTATTGGTGGCGTGCAGAATCTGTAACAACAACCGTAGATGTTCACTCTTTCTACACATTTCTTTCTCCTCCAACTCTTCCGTCCACATAACCTACGGCCTCCAATTGACAAAAACAGTTCAATTAGATTTGACAGTGAAGAGGAAATGCCGGCAATTAAGACTAAAAACCAAAAAGAAATATGTATTTTATCAGTCATTACCATGCTTTTGTTGTAGTCAGCTTGTCCCAAAGGTATCTTGCTGCGAAGTCAATGGCTCATAATACTAAAGTAGAAAATGTGAGTGAGTGGGTGAGTGAATGGGTGGGGGTTGTTAGGATGCAGCAGTGTGGATGTTCCTGCTGGACTAGAAAGAGAGGTTTAAAGACTTCCAACAACTGGCCATGTGAACACTGAATAATTGATCAGTGTCTTCATCATCCCCTGTAGAAACGTTATGGTAATATGTTATGCTATCTATGTGCATTAATGCTTATATCTACATGTAAATCTACAGTTAGAATGCAGAGCAATGGCTCCAACACACATTATTTATGCTATCATCAAAGCCTCGCTCAGGATATGGTTTTCCTTAACATACCAAAAGAGACAGAGAAGAAAAAATTAAGTTGAGGGTATCTTGGATTTTTGCTGCTTTAAGGACCCAAGGTGGTGTTGATGTTATGGAAGATCGGGTTAATCATTATATGTAACTCAGAAAAGTATACAAGAAAGCTTTGAATGTTTTCTGAATGTTCCCACGTGATCAAACCATGTTGGGTAGAAAATATCCACTTTTCTTTTTTAAAGAGGGTTTTCAGGTGTGTTAATATCTACTGTAATGTTTTACATCGTACTATGAAAGAGTTAAATCTTCTAATCTATTGATTTTTTTTTTATACAACATCTAAACAACCAAGATGAGGTGGCTCTATTCAAGATTCTCAAAGATGTTTGAGACTTGAGATGAATATCAATACAAAGAAGCAAGGAAATGTAGAAAGACAACAATGACAAAGACAAGGCCAGTGTGTGAAGTAGTCTGCATATGAAAAAAAGGGGCAAATAAGTACATATCTGCCTTTGAAAACATTGTGGCTGCAGCTCACAATGACACTACCATGACCTTCACTTCTTCAGGCCACAGGACCCACATCTTTTATCGTCCCTAAACCTGACGTGAACGCATGGTCCAGAGTAATTTAATAAACGCTGTGTTGTAGCTGTGCTGCTCCATAATAATTAGCATGTCTTGTCTGTATTCACTACAAACAGACCAGTGTTCCATTCACGTTCCTGTTGGAGACGTCTCAATAACAAAACTGATTACTGGTAGGACACAATCTCCCACGGCTAAATACTCTCCTTGACTTACAACGTGAAGGATTTGTGCCTCTTCAACACCCAATTCACAAGCACGCCTGAAACTGGTTCTTCCCTGGTGGGTCTCAAAAGAAACATTAAACATGAGAGCAATTATTAACCTTGAAATGTTCTCTGTACAACCCTCTCATCTAGTTGTTTTGATAGGTTTTATTTCAAACTAAACTAATAAGAAAGGCATGTAACTGCTACAGTTGCCTGCTTTCTTTCAATATAGAGATCATCCACGCTTGATAACTTTAATGAACACAGGAGGATGTAAAGAGAGCTTAATAAAACCTGGAAACTGAAGTCAAATGTCAAGTGTGCGCACAATTCAGCAGAACTTTTTCACTTCTTCACAACACAAAAACTTAAGATCCTTAACCCATTAACTACTCATAGACTATGCACTGCACCATATGGGGGGGGGGTCTCCAATGACTGTCTGGCAACTGGTCCATGCCATTTGTTTCAGTGACACCCTGAAACTTCCTTTAGTACCATGACCTGGAAGGTAGTCCAGGCGCCCATCTCCCCAGCAACGTTCTCCAGATCCTGGGGGATCCCGAGGCGTTCCCAAGCCAGATGAGATACATACTGTACTCTCTCCAGGGTGTTCTGGGTCTACCCCGGGGTCTCCTGCCATTAATGTCACGTTTATGGCACTTCACATACAGTTTGCACACATAATTGCATGTATCCTCATAATTACACAGAGGCCTTGACCTCAATCCCAATTAGATGTCTTTAAGATAGGGTGTAATTGACTGTAAGCAATGTGTTTATTGATAATTAACAGTATTTTCAGTATGTATTTTAGTGCGACAATGGTCATTCATGTTTTTTAAAGTTTGAAATGTAATATTGCTTTCATTAGACCGTGTGCTCGGTCACTGCTGTGTCAGTATGTATATCCATTTGAATTGATTGGTTTCCTCTTCACTCTCACAACACTGTGCTATAACCTTAAGACAGGTGTAGCTTTACAGTTAAACCCTACCTAGTGCAGCTTTAAACATCACTTTCATGTAACCACAAGCAATTGCATTATTGTGTTAACAACACAGCACCCTCATTACAATCTCAAAGTGATGACCATATCAAATCCCAGTGTGTTTGACCATTTGGTAATTCCCCCTTTTCACTATAGGAATAGAGCGGCTTATTAATAGCGCTGTTTTCTTCTCCGAGAGCCTTTTCCAGACATTGATATCACCTGGATCTGAGGGCTGTTTCATCACATTGTAAAGCAGCCTGTAGACAGCACTGCAAGATAACAATGTGTGATAGATGATGCTTGTCAGGTTATGCTTTTCAAACTCCAAAGTCCACTCCAGAAAAGAGCAGAATCTTGTACTTTTATCCGTCCAACACTTGTCTTTATACACCGAACGCTATGTTTTAAATTGATGTGAATCGAAAGGGAAGGAGGCTTGTACTGTGAGAGTCAACACAACCACATACAGGCTTCTTTGTGATCGTGACAAAGATGTTGAAGCCTTTATTTAAAGTTATGTCAACAAAAATAGGTGCAACCATGCATCAGTTGGTCCTGAACAAATCTTTAAAAGAAATCAAATAAATGTGGACAGTTATGCAATAGAAATTGTGTTTTGCTACAGCACACACACCTTCATATTTCACCTTCTATTATTCACATTTTTAATACCAATGCAACTCCTCTATATTCACCATATTCCCTGTATTTTCCCTCATGATGCTATTGTGTCCCATCACATCTGTTACCGTGGACAGCGCCACATAATTGGATACGACAGGTCTTTTGAAGATGAGAGAAGGGCGAGAGAAATGTAAGTTAGAGGAAGCGTTAATGGGGCCCAGTGGCCATGTGTGGCCCTGAGTGGCTTTGATCCCTCCTCTCCAAATCCAGCAGACTCCAGTCAAGGTGCTGACAAATTAAGTTCCTGGTTGGGGTGGAGGAGGAGGTGATAGTGCTGACAGAACAAAACAAAAAGAACCACTGGGATTTGTGCTTTAAAAAAACTCTGCTCCATCACTGATCACACAAGGTGATCATTTGAGCTTGAACTCAGAGCTTCGGTTCTACGATCCAGCTGAATGGAAAAGTCAGTAACAATTCTTTTAATTACTACAACTGCTCGCTTTGTCAAACCAACAGTCCATCACCAAAGGTATTTCCTTTACAGTAACATAACAAAACACACAACAGTGTAACATAAAACCAAGAAAAGAAACCAATCCTTGGATTTGAACGAATTTCCAGCTTTTTTGCAAAATGCCTCAAAAACAATCGATTATCATATTTGGTAGTAATTCATTTTCTGTCCGTCAACTAATCTATTACAAAGGTACAGCAAACTCAACATTGTGAATTTGTAGCTAAATATGTGCATGTTGTCTTGCCAACGGCGCTTGGAAAGACAACATGCATTAGACTTATTTAAGACTTGGCAATCCAACAAATTGCTGTAAATCGCTTCTCTGACGTGTCTTTACCTAAATGTTATTATATGTATTTGGTTCAGTGGGTTTTGAGCCCGTTTAGGTCTGCTTCGTGGCTCAGAAGGGGAAAAAAAATCCATGTTCCTGGGCTTCTCCTTTAGTGTCAGCGTTGGACAGTTCAGGGATATTCCAGGCGAAACATGGGAGGATTTCTCAGCATGAAACTTCCACAAAGCTCATCCAAACAGACAAAGAAAAGTATAGATTTGTGTGCAGCGAGATTTTCAAGGAGAACTGGATACAAAACAACCTGTAATTTTTGGGAGTGGACATGTGTATTGACATTTGACATCCCAAACAAAGTGAAGTTGGTGAAGCTGCTCTGTAGTGTTCGTCAGGGTCGAAGATACAGTTGATGGCTGGGAGATTCCTCTGGTGTCTTTACTGTTAGCTTAGCTGTTCCTGCGGTTGTGATTTTATTTAACTGAAACACCCATTCTATGCTGGTGTTTGGACTTCCTAATAATAATCACATAATTGGTGATTTTCTTGTGATTATTTGATGTTTATATTAATATCAATTCATGTATTTAATATTCAGATATTTAAGAAACTAAATGGAGTTTCCTGTAACTTGATTGTTCTGTTGTGATTCCTTTACTGATTATGTTTGTCAGCTAATCCTTGTTGATTCAAAAGTGTTGAAATGTCAAGTAGAAAATATTTTATGATGTCAGATTTGTTCCATTTGCTGAAGGCATTTTCATGCAAAACCTAGACTGTCTTAACTGAAAAGTACATGTATTACAGAAAGTACAGAAAATAGAGCAATTATAATGTGTAAAGTGTCTGTTATTTAATTAGGTGTGTCTGTTCGAAGAAACTAATCTGCGGAGGTTGTGGTGCATTTTAAATGTTGAAATAACATTTTTAAGATTTTACCATTAGAGTTTTCCTGAGGCGATGGAAGTACAAATGTGAGCTTGATCACCCAGCTATTACAAACACAGCATTCCTCTAATTTAACTGCACGCATTGCCAGCAAATGCTTAAGTATCTTGATAATAAAGTGTACTGGTTTACAGAGCCCAAAAAATGTAAATATTAATAAGTTCTTGTGGATTACTCAATAAACAATGAAATGCCTGTGGATGATAAAACCATGATTCATTGTGTCGTGCTGCACCGTCGAAAGAAACCTTTCACCCGCTGTAGAGCAGGACAACAGGATGTGCCCCATCTGCTTGTGTGGCAGGTAGATCTCCCTGTACTGACTACCAAAGAAAAACAGCTCAGCATGTGTCCTTTGATAGACTTGTATGTAGCTAACAGGAACTCCAAAGCAGTGCACTTTACTGTTTGTATTTTCAGCTGCCTCCTGGGAAGATCCCAACAGGATGTGTGCATCCTCGAAAACTGTCGTATGTCATTTCTGATTTAGTAAAGATGAACTGCTTTACAGGTCGAGTGTAGAAAAACCTACAAAGCTAATGAGGACTTCAACACGAGGTATTGTGTGTACACATTATACTTTATATTCTTGCCCAATGAGCCTCTGCAATGTTTAAAAAGATTGTTAAAAAAAAACAAAAACAGCACCACTTTATATCCACGTCAATTGTTACTCTAGAGAATTTGTAACAAAAGGTTTTGATGTATTATAAAAGGAAAGTCATTGCTTTCAGTGCAGTGGTGCTGATCATTCAGCGCTGCATCTCAACTGAATGCATATAGCAGAAACAGCGCAGCTCGAGAACAGACACTATATGGTCCCATATTGTGCAACATAGTGTTGGTGGATGCTTCTATAGTATTTTAATAATTAAAAAACCCCATAACACCAATAATTTATTCTAGTCAAGCTTTATTTGCAAAGTAAGCTTTATATACAAGGCCCTTTACCGTGAGAGTAAAGGTGCTGCCCCATTTAGTCCTATTAATGAATTATCATATTAATCAATTTATAGGTAAATTAACCGTGGAAATATAGACTGATGAGCATCCAAATGACTTAATTACTTCACATTTAATCACCATGAAAGCTAATGACGTTTCATTCATAAATGACACAATCAGTTTACAATACACAAGAATTTACTGTTATTATTGAGTTGTGCTCCCTTGTGAATGACCCATGTTTATACAAGTGGCCTCAGTGTGTGAAGGCATAAACAAAAAGAGCAGATATTCCCAACATAACAACTCCCTAATGGTATCTGAAAGAGTTCGACAAAGGTCATTCACTGCTTAATGCCTCTTTAACGGATGCATACTGTCACCATGCATGCCATGGATTACACCAGTATTAAACACCCCAGTTAATGTACAGTGCGAGAGAGGCTTGGCTGTCCCAGCTGGGTATAACCTTTTCCTCATGACATGCAAGGATGTCTCCTCCATGCAAAACAGCCCTAAGATAATCACTTTATATAAAACCAAATGTGTGTGTCCTTGTACAAATACATTGTCAGCCAACCAGACATTAGTCGACAAATTGACGATGCAAAAAAGACATGTAAGCTTTTTCTTCTGTGCAGAAAAGGGGGCAACTCTCACTGCTAGATTACGGATTTAGATTGACAAGGATTATAGTCAGCACGATATTTAATGGTAGTTTCAAGTAAAAATAATTCATTTTGTTTGTAAAGCGCTTTTCCAAAGCACCATGGGTCTAAAAAGTAGTTCTTCTGAGCAGCTGAAAGTCTACTTGCATGATACTGCATGCAGTACACCCTGAAGACCAGTCTGTGGGGACTCACAAAGGATGTTGCATAAATGTGCATAAATGAGTGAAATCAATTTATTGGAGTTAAAAGTTCATTTATTTACAATCTTATTTAAAGTCTCAAAAGGACTGTTGCTATAATATGCATGATTAAACTTGAATATGCAGCAGATGCAGCGGTACTGATGGGAAGCTATGGATATACAGTGTTTTATCTGTTAAATAAATGAATATCCATATATACATGAAGCCTAATGCTTTGCTGACTGATTTACCAAATATGATCAACAAAAGATTAATAGTTAATTTAAGAGATTCATCATTTTAACCATTCAAACCAAAATGCACAAGAACACAAACAAGCTATATTAAATATATCATGTTGGGCTCAGGGGAGGTAAGTGTACTAACACGTGATCTGTATCTGATTAGAAATGTTCATACAAAGTCTTTAACGCATGCAGCATTCAATCCCAATGAGTGCAGTCAAGACATCGAGAACATGCTAGGTGTAAATGCAATGACCCATGATCAGATCATTTTCCAGATCACACATCAGACACAGATCGGTTCCGGATACTTGCTGTAAACTGCTAATCAGAAGAAAAAATCATACTAATCAATTTGGAAAATGTAATTCTACATACTGTATGTGTTGTGAATGGTGTAGAAAGACACTAATGGCGGATGGTCTTCATCTTTGTTGATCTCCTTCAAACACAATTGTTTTTACAGCGACGCAGCAAGATGGCCGTCGACGAGGTCCAAACTTTGCTTCAGTGACAATAACAAAACTTCCTTTAAAGAGAGAATACAATATTTTAAATCTCTCGGTTTATGGAATGTGTAGCATACAGGTCAAAGTCAGTCAATGAGTGGGTTTTGTTATTTAAAAAACAAATGTAATAGAAAGGTAAGAAACCCACAGTCCTCCTTAACAAACCAACTGCTTTAGTGTATTGTATTGGTGCCCGTGATTACCTCTCAACATCGCACTGAAGTGATAAATGGTCCTGAAGCTCAATCTAATCTGTTCTCATTGTATTACAGCTAAATCACGTTTAAGCACATCACCTGAATTCTAATAGATCTGGATTTATCAAACGGTGACCTCAGTAATCCAATCAAACAATGAGGATTAGGTCTCAGCGATGGACTTTCAGGGACAAAATATCACAGATTTGCATTTAAAAGTGAATGTCTTCAAAACAACAAGTTTGAGGGACGCAAGAATTATGACACAAAGGTTTGTTACCGTGTGGTAATTTGAATCAAAAGAATCATTTGATAACTGCACTTAAAGTTTCCTTCTGTTTCACAATGAATGTTGACACCTCCAGGATATTATGCCTCATTTTAAGCTACTTAGACATTCTCAGTCTCCTGTGGAGCTTTCTGCAGGGTGACTGGTGAAGATTCAGGGGCCACACACTACCTTTCAGACATGCGTGGTTCAAAGACTGGATATGGAAGTGGCTTCACATAGCAGTCAGAAAAGTGATGCCTGGAAGAGGGCCTCCCAGGTCGCCCGCCGAAGGCTCACGACACTGGAGATGACTCACTGTGCTGCAGTCCAACTTCAGCAGCTTATCATCTGAAAAGAGAACATTACAATCCTTTTCTTCTCAATGACTGAAGGCGAAAACCTCCTCCAAGTACGATCCTGCTTTCAACAGACCAGAGGCTTCTACCAAATGGAAAAAGCAGGGAGGGATTTTTGAGATCTAAATACTGAATTATCTTGACGGGCATTAAAAGATCCATTGTATCGCTGAACAAAAGAGGGTGGAGGTTAAAAACCTTCATTATGTTCAGTTCTTTCTCTCCGTTATCAAGTTGCATGTACATCATCGACTGAATGGAGGAAAACACCTCATTTCCGAACAAAGATTTCAGCAAGGTTATGACTGGCTGTCATTGAAGGATTTTCTCTCAGGACTTGCCATTGGACAGATTAAACAAGGTCAGAAGCGATGGGGCTGCTCTTCTTTCAGAATAAAGAAGCAACATTTACTGTAGATATTATAAAGCGTGCTGGGAGGGGAAGACTAGCTGGTTCCTATTTAAAAGGTCATAACTGTGTTGTTCTTCTGCTGGTTGATGCTTTGGATTCTTTTTTATTTGCCCTGGTCTGGGATATAGTGGTCATCTCATGTGCGTGACAGCACCGAAGCACTAACTTTAGCTCAGTGAGGAGAGTGCAGTCTCTTGGATGTAGCTGTAAGTCAAACAATAACAATTTGCATGTGTAAGAAATCTTCCAGGTGTAGAAAGCGGTCTGAAAGAGCGATGTGGTTGTAATGTTTACTCTGTCGACCATTTTCAACACTGAAGTGGATTTCAGGAGTCACAACACAGACTCACTGTGGTTATTTCTGTTAGCGTGTATTTGGCCACTCACCTTGGTGCCATACAGAAAGAAATCCCTCACATTTCCACTTGAATTCATTTGAAACAGGCGTCCAATCCACTGCTCAATCTCCGAGAGAGGAAACTGCCAAACAAGAAGCTTTGCTGTTATGTGACCAATCTTCTCTCCCTGGTGAGAAAAATGAGCTGAAGAATACGTTGAAGGTCAAAGTATTATCAGCAAAAGAAAGACTAAAATAATGATTGCATTACCATGCAGCTGAGGGGCTGTGTGCTCTTTAAAGACTTCCAGGAGAGGAAGTAATACAATGGCGGCTCCTTCTGTATTCTGCCATCACGCTCGAAGCAAAGCAACACACGAAACAAATGTGAAAATTGGGGGGGGGGGGGGGG
>JAVQJD010054388.1:0-17841 GCA_036023655.1 Nannoperca australis
GTCTGTGTGTCTGTGTGTGTGTGTGTGTTTTCTCTCCCCAGCTGTGTGTAAAAGCATCCAGGAACCCGTCACAAAGGAAATCCTCCTGGAGTACGTGGACCGCTGTGCTCAGGCGGTCCAGAACCGGAAACACCCGCCGGACCCAGACTCCGAGCTAATGCCCCCTCCCCCTCCAAAGAGACCCAACCGGGCCATCCCATAGCCCACAGCTGGGCTTTCCGGACTGCTCCACAGTCACAGTGTACATCTACATCACCAGCCACATCGACCCCCCCCACCCCCACAGAAAACAGACATTACAAGGCTTTCTTACCCTCGGCACATTTGCTTTATCAGCCTGTACATGTAAGGACTTGAGAAACCTTAAATCGACTGCCTCAACATCATTAATTGACCTTGTAGACTTCTTTGTAGCTTTAATTGCTGGTGTTCTTATTAAAATGAAAAACATGACGCTTAGTTTATTTTTTTTGTTTTTGTTTTGTTTTTCCTATTTATCTTTTTTTTTAAGTCTGAGCTAATTGGTATTTATCAACAGGGGACATTGTTTTGACTACAATTAACACCTGACAATGAAGTCCTTGTTTATGTTTTGTCAACCAGTTCCTTATTTGTACTGAAGGAAGAGTAAACATGCTCAAAGCTCACTCTGCTGTCTGAATGCATTTAAACAAGGACGCAACACTTTAGAAATCGTTTGCAGCATCAGAGATCTCGTTTAGATTCACAACAAGCTGCACAGGTTGCAGTTAACAAACTTAACTGCAAAGGAGTAACAACAATGCAATCACGCATTAAGTCAGGCAGGAAGTCTGACAAAGGTTGTAAAATTGCACACATATGACAACAAGAGTCGTTGTTGTCGTTTGTGGGCTTGAAAACGACTTGTTCACCTAAAATTTCATCCACAGGAAGAAGACGTCCACGTTCTTAACCCCCGCACACTGAGCTCCGATTGGTTGATTGTTTTTCCAACTGGGGGGAGACGGCAGTCGGTAGCCAGGTTTCCATCCAAAAGCGGCAAAAGAAAATGCAAATTCATGCATGTTTCCATCCACTACCGTTATCCGATTATTAGGAGTTGGTGCACAAAACCAGACCTATTTGAATCTAGTGACTCAGTATAAATGATATGTTAATTGTGTCATTTAATACACCTGCATTGAAACATCTGCATATGTTAAGCTAAAACACTCCTTTGGGGTTTGTGCAGATCGGATTCACCAGCCCCAATCCTCTGTGGTCTTGATCAGAACCTCTGAGCACGGAACGAGTTTTTGTAAGTTTATGCTGTTGTGTGTTACTCACGTAAAGTCTTAGGCCACCAGCTTCAGAGCAGCATGGGCCGGCAGAAAGGGAACGAGTCTGAAAGAATGGGTCAAAATAATGAGCTTCACGGGTTGTCCCTCTAAAGGCTGGAAGACACCGTGTGGAATTGGACACACCCGACTAGTTTTAGAAACGTTCATTCTAGGGGCGTCACGACGCCTGATGGCACGTCAGAAAGTTTGATCGGCTTTCTCGAAGTTTGAGCAGTTCCATGGTCCGATTTCCAACATGGCTGCCGTCAAATATCAAATGTAAGGTGTAGCGGGCTTGTTTTAATATCATTGGCGTAATATTTTACATGTTAAAACTAGCTTAAACTGTAGCATTGGGCCTGCTGCGATTCTAAAACTGAACCTCGATGCAGGACAAACACTGTACTGTCTGCATGTTCCAGCCACCTGCAGCTCTGTATTTCTCTGTTACTCCTTACTTTTCCATTCATGGTTGGATTGCAAGTAACGCAGCCTGTCTTTTTGTCAACATTGTGGAGAAACAAGGGTCATCTTATTTGAATAAACTTGAATAAACAATGGACAAAACCGACGCAGGGGTTCCGTTCCTGACGTGGAGCGTAAAGGCTGCAGGTTCTGGCCGCGGCACAAAGACGATTACAGCCTCGTAGTGTGACTGAACACAACGTGTTCGCCCATCTTAACAGCCGACTCACTGCTGATATCATTAAACTCATCCCAGTTTAGTTTCAGAACTTTTATCTGTGAAATTTAAACTCACTTCTGAGATCCATCTGCCTCCGGACAAACACATTTTTCATCCACAGCTCCTGACAGAGGAGGAGAACGCGCTCTTCCTCATCTTCAAATATAAGACGTGTCCACTTTGCTGCTTGCTGGGGGTCATGTGCTATTCCTGCGCCAGACATCCTGAGCAGTAGTTTCCATCAGCTCTTAAACACGCCGTCTCATAGTTGGCGCCTGACCTCCCTGTGGAGGGTTATGGAAATGTAAGCTGATTTCCCATCAGATATTTGAAAACGCTCATCATTGCTCCTTTATTTGAATCCCATAGGAAAACCTTGTTGCCAGGGAACATTAAAATGTTCTTTTCTTAACCTGTTGCCCACGTTGATGCCTGTTGCTAGGAGGGTTGCCCATCTGCACTGTTTATCACCCACTGGAGTGTTTGTAGGAATCATTTACTCTGCAGCTTTCACACGCAGCACATTAGTAACAAGTAACAACTTGTATTCATTCGCTGCATGTTGTTTTTTGGCTACAATCTCTCTCGCAGCCAAGAGTGGGTGATGCCACAGATATAATTCAACATCCGGGGAATATATATATATTTTTTTTTTTTTTTGCAGAACAATTGTGTTATGGAAGTTTGTTGGGAGTCTGAGTTTCAGCACTCCCATGCAGTGAAAGGGCTTATTTTTAGGTCCGAGTGTCAGGATTTGTATTTTAAGATTAGGGTGACGGCAGTGGGTTTGTCACACAGCACCGAGAATATAGATCTGAAGTTAGAATAAATGTAAGTCAGTGGAGTATAACACACAAGGGTGTAAGAAATCAGGCCTGTGTGTGTGTGTGTGTGTGTGTGTGTGTTGAGTTCCTGTCTGTTGGTGCCTGAGGGGGCTGTTCTCCTTATAGCAGAGATAGATGAGCTGTACTCCCAGGGCTCTCTTCCTCTTTGGCTGCACATGAAAGCTGACTGATTCTCATCAAAGCCTCGCTCACCTTTTTGTCATGAGGTTTCCGCCGCTGAGACATCGCCGCTCTCATGCAGCAGGTGCAGGATCGGCAACAGCAGACTCATTTATACCTGTTTTTCCCCTCTTCTCGAATTCCTTTTATCTTAAATTCATCCTCCATCCTGATCTTAATATTATCCGAAACCCGTTTTATTCCAAACCCATTCGGCGAAATGTCCCCTTCTCTGCAGGGGAAACATTGCCGAGGTGGAAAGCTTGAGAAAACACACACGGACGCATGAAAAGGCAGATACAGGAACATCAATAATGCGTTTCCTCTGGGTGTGTTTGTGCCCCCGGAGGTGTTGGAGGAGGCATGAAGAGAGCGGGGGGGGGGTGGGGGAGGAGGCTTTGACTGTATGGATCTGGGAATGTAAACACACTCTTCGTCCTTGCATGAGCACAGGTGGTGCATTAAAGACTGTGGCTCACTCTCTCCTGGCGCAGGTGTTGTCAGGCTGGAAGCCGTTGAGCTCCACAGCGATATTAAATCAGCAGAGATGAGTTGCGGGTCGTTGCGTCTCCGTATTATCTGCATTTTGAATAATGCATTCATGTGGTTCTCTCTGTCTCTGCTGTCTGTCGAGTCCAAACCAGCTTCTGTGCTGACGTTTCGTTTGTGCCCACTTAAACCATCCTTTTTTTTTATTTTTTTGACTTGACTTGACCTTTTTCATTGTCATCTTAAAAACAATGCTACAAGTCCAACACGTATTTGTTATTCAATACGAAACACAATGTTGCATGAATAAATTCGCACACGTTTCTTTTCCAACTTGAAACCAGTTCCCTCTTCACTTAAATGTCATTTGCATGGACGTGACTTCTGTAACCATATACATTATACAGGGATTTAGTGGTAAACTAATCTTTTGTCAATAACTTAATTCAACTTAAATGTATAGTTTTTATTTCCAGACCACTTCAGAACTCATAAACATGCATTTTTTGGAAGCAGACTTCCCAGCATGCATTATTTGAGTGTTGAAAACATATATGATGGTTCCCTTTGGGTTTTTTTTTGTAGCGCTATGGATCAGTTTTTCCTCGACCAGATCGTGGTACGCAGTCCCATCAATTTTACCCTGTTCCTCTGAACACGCCAACACGTGCAGCAACACAGGCCAGAAAACAAGAAAACTGCTACCAAGTAAACATGGATGTAAAGGATGCTGGAAACACTGGCTTTGCAAATGTTTTCTGAGGAAGGAAATGCATTCAACACGTTGGTTAGAGCTCAGATGCACTCAGTGAAGGCATTTTGGTGAGTAACACCGAATGTAAACATAACCTTTGTTTCTCCACAGGGCACCTTTCAGCTAAATCACAGCTGTTTCTTTTCATAATAATGAAAACATCCACATCAGTCCCTCCCTCTTACACTTAAGATCTATACATACGATTTGTATTTGTGATGTGTATTCTCTCCAAGAACCGAACGCAGCACTTGTATGTGTGGTCTTCCCCCATTACTGATTAGCTAAGGGTTCCCAGATTAACTTAGTTCGTACATCTTCATCTTGTCACTATTCTGACATTTTATTTCAGATTTTTGTTTGATCTGTAGCATTAGTTTGTTCATGGTGTTTCCAAAGATATTGAATAAGTGCGTGCAGGTCATTTCCTGACGTCCTTCTGAATTTAAAGAATGTAAATGACTCCGAACGTCTAACATACAGTATAACATAAATGTATGTTCCGTATTTGAACTCCAAGGTAATTCTTTTTATTTAGTTGCATTTCATTTCAAGGTTCTGTCGAGGTTACAAAAGCTAACCACGGGTGATAATTCCCCCTAATCTCAGAGTGAACGTCATTATGAATCAAGTCTTCATCTGATTGATTTTAATAACGAGGCTTGTTCTTGATAATGAAGTCAGACAGATCTGACCTGATTACCCCACTGAAATTAGAAATTTAATTGCATAGATTTTTCAGCTGCTGGAGTCGGGGAGGCGCGGCGCCACGAATCTATTATCGCAAGTTCTCCTCCTCGTGATCTCTTCTCAGGCGTGATGCCGTGTGGCAACAAATGACTCCTGTCTGAGGAGGGGGGGAATGGCGATGAAGCTGCTGCTCTGGTCCTCTGCCTCCATCAGAAGTAGCAATCAGGAGGTGGTTGTTTGTGACGGCAGACAGCCGTTCAGCCGGCATCGTTTGCAACACAGTGAGGCCGCCGCCGTCATGTTGATGCTCACTCTGCTCCCGCAGCTCAAAGCTGTTTCTCATTGGAAAATGATTTAAAGTTAAGTCTGAAGAGGACAGAAATGTTGAAGCTGTGTCAGCTTTTGCATTTCTAAAGACTCCCAAGCCACTGAAATGCCTTTAAAGTTGCAGCCAAATCACAGTTCGAGCATCTTCAGCCCTAATGTGACGTTTTTCTGATTGAAACTAAATACGTGGCTGCCGGGGTGTAGTCTCGATCGATCCTTCAGATTTAACTGGATCACTCAAAAGAGTACAGTTTTTACTAACTGAGTGACGATATCACTCTGACTCACTAACTAATGGCCAAGTACGGTGCCGGTTAGCTAGCTCTATTTGTTTGATACGTTGATCAGAAGCATTTACATTTTTTATAGGAAGAAAAAAAGAAAACTGTGTTTTAAGGAAAAACTACAGTTTATTAACTTGATTTTATAACGAGTTTAATTTTCGCAGCTCTGGCATTCAGTTCAGTTCAGTTCATGATGACTCATCAGAGTCGCTAATGACAAGCTATCAGACGACCTGGCAGGTTGTAAACACACCCAGAGATCAGTCAAATGTATTTGGATAGGAAACAGACGGTGTAATTATTGCCCAGACTGTGTGCCGTAAACATCCCTCAAACAGGCTCCGTGGTTCAACTTTTACCTCCTGTGTCACAGTGGGTGAACTCAGCGTTTTCCTGCACAATAAGGAATTATTAACGACATTACAGGCGTGCTCACTTTCAGTTTTACCTCCAAGTGAAGTAGCTAATTTGGCAGAACTGATAACGTTTGTCACAATGCCGTAGCAGTATACACGATCTCAGCTGTTACTTCGGCGAGCACAATGAAGTTTTAACCAATGGAACAAATGCTGGAAGCTTTGAAAACAAAAGCCAAATTGTAATAAAGCCTCGTTTTTTTTCCTTTAATGCATTTCCAATGTTGTTTTCTGTTTTCTGTTACCTCGAAGCTGGTGTACCAGAGGCCATGCTGCATTACTGTTCATTAAATGCTCAAGGACACATCGTAATGATGAAAGGCTTTTCCTTTTGGTGTTTTAAGAATCAACTTTAAAGCTCTTAGACCCAACTGCAGTCACTCTTAATGACGCTAAAAAGATTTTGAAAATGTCTTTGACAAAACAAAAACAAAAACAAAATTACACCTACGGGGTGAATGTGTCCCTCCACCTCTTCCTGTTCTGACATGTTCACTTGCACCAAAGTTAATGGAGTACAAGTAAAAGCACGAATCACATCTCGTTCTTTAATGTTCTGGGGGTTTTCTCTCCAGTAGCCAGCGGGGAGAGGAAAAAAAAATCATTGACTGTATACAAACTTGGTGGAACTGCAGAAAACTTATCGGTAAAGTGATTTGATGTTGATTACAGCAAATGTTGGCGGCGCTGAAGGAGCAGCGCTGTGCGTTACAGTCGCTGGAGACATCTCTATGAAAAATAAGGGGGGGCAATTCAATAAAAAATGGCCTGACCTTTTCAGCGTAAATGTAGGCAATCATTGCTGATGATTCCCTCCCGCTCTGCATCCAGTCACCGGGGCTTTAATAGAGCAGGCACCGAGTAAATGATGCAACCGGGGAAAAGTGGCGACTCCCACCCCTCAAAGTCCAGCAGAGCAACTTAAAGGGCCATTCCACTCATTTTACACCTCAAAGTCAGTTTAGTGGACATGGGAAGTACCACTCTGCCTGTGAACGTTTGTAACAGAAGGTCCCAAATTGGAGGTGTAGAGTTTGAAACATGGTCTTTATCAAACAGAGAGGATCCAACGAGGCATCCAGAGCGGATAGAGACGCTGCATGAGTTTTACTGGTGAGTCGATGAAATATGATCCAGGAAGGATGAGTAACAGACCCATGAGCCTGCAGGCTTATCAAATGCCCACATACTGCACAGAAGTGTATATTTCTAATAACTAATGTAAACTAAGAGTTTACATCTAGGTAAACTGTAGAAATAAGAAGGAATGGGCATATTTCATTAGCCGAAATGACTGATTGAATCGTGTTTTAGGGAAAGGTGAGGTGAAAGGTTTCTTTTTTTTTTTTCAGAAAAACTTGGACTCATTTCTTTTTTTCTTATTATTTATGTTTCATGGAAGTGAGTACTGAACTCTTAATGACATTTCTCCAGAAAGGGAACAAAAGGTGATTTGTTTGGGGCACACTTCACAGAGCATCACCTTTGTTTAAAGGGCATGAGATGAATCAATCTAATTGAATATTTTCAATCTGTGCTAAGTTCAGTAGCTCAAAGGGGAACACTTCAAATAAATATTTCAGAATATCAGCTGTGATTTTTAATGCTGCACTAAGAAGCCCATATCTCTCCATTTATGATCAATAGGAGATTTCATGTTTGGGTTTGCAGCTGGACAGTCCAGTGGCCCCTGACCCCTCCTGTGCCCTGCCTTACCTCAGTGGACCTGTTGCCCGTGGTAACCAGCAGGGCGCCGAGGCTCCTCCCAGGTCTCATTGCTATGGTGACCTCGAGGTTGCAGACAGCATTGTTGACCGGGTTTGTGTTGATGCCCTGCAGTAAACATTTATCCTGAGCGTTTCAATCTGTCGTCTATCTGTACTCGTTTGTTATTCCCCTCCCTTCGCACTTCTGACTGACGGGCTCAGTCAGGCTTTCTTTTTTATTTCTCTAAATTTAAACTTTTCTGTGTTCTCACTGACGGCTTTCACAACGTGGGTGTCGTTTGAGACACAACTTTAAAGTAAGTTTAATTTGAGGACTGTGTTTGGCAAGTCTGAACGTTTCCATCCAGATAAACCTTGTTTTGTTGATTAAATCAGTTGAGAGCAAATTAAATTTGTGCAGTTTACGCTTCACTGTCTACAATCTTAAATCCCTACATTTCAAAGGTTGAATCCAAATGTTAATTCTCTGGAGATACAGACTGATGAGTAATTTGTCCGTCATCACATCACAAGTCACAAGGGCACTTGGCCATGAGGGGATAAACATGGGTCTTGCGGATCTACAGATTATCATAAGAGGCGGCAGAGTGGTTTGGAGACCAGTAAATTTGATTTGGTGGAAGCCAGGAGGGAGGGGGCAGCTTTTGTCACAGCAAAAGTGATTTTTCATGTGGTATTGCTGCAGGACTGTGTGATGCTGCTGCTGCTGCTGCTGTGTATAAAAAAAATGATGGAGGGGACAAAAGTGCAAGTCCTTGCTCAGTTGGCATATCCATAAACCTTTTTTTTTCTTAAAGTTTCATCGTAAAAATGCCAGAAGGTACAGTCTCATCTTGCCCCGCCTCATTATGGCCGGGGAGCCGGTGAGGTGGGGGGAGTGTATCCAATGAGCAGCCGTAAAGGAAATGGACTCAACAAAGGCTCCTCAAACAAGACTGCAGTCTTAATGACGGACTTGAAGCAGGAGAAAGACCTTGGAGAATTTGTCAAGTCATTTTGGACTGAAGCAACTCTCACTGCTGCCAACCTGAGACAAAACACTGATGAAATATCGTTACATTATTGATATGTTTCTACTGCTCTCAGCACTCACTACACCTTCGATTCTCTGTCTCTGAAGCTCACTTTATGTTCCCTTTTATGAACAAGCGATGTTGAACACAGCTCCATTTGAAACCACAGTCCATTCACCATGTGACTGATGCAGATCAGTCTGAATCATTACACTGATAATGAAAGATAGAATGTGCATAATAAATCGCATGTTCATCTGGCTCTGCAGAACTAATTCTCATGAGTTTAATGCTGCTGCGTTTCAGCATCAGTGCCATAGCAGTGAAAGAGCCTCATCACCAAATGACCAATAAACAGCCAATCTTTCCATAAAACTGCCATTTGTGGTGAGATTGAATGGATTGATTATTCAATTTCTACATGTGCAGTCAAAGGAATTAGTCACTGCTCGGAATTATTACATTTGCTGTCATACAAAGTTTATGTATATTAACGTGTGTGTATGTATAATAGTGCAAAAATGTCTCCATTACATAACATTAAAGGGGAAATACGATATTTTCTATCAATCTTCACTGTGGAGTTCACCCATATTACAAAAAGCAGATGTAACTATGAAACTATAGGTCAACTTTCACTGACCCTTAAAGCGTAGATATATCTTAAATTTTCAGTTAATGACAGAGCGAGAAAACCAGGCCTTTATTTGGGACAGGCTTTTAACAATCTGCTAGAAGTTTTCAGTTGCATTCACAGGGGCTTAACATTGATAAGGAAAATTATGGAATTAATAGGTAAATGAAAACAGCGCTTTGGTTAAAAATAGGAGTGACTGCAGTGTACTGATGGAATTAGTGCTTTTAAATTGTACATTAGACAGAATTTACCATGTGAGCTGTTGTAGTAGGCTACAGGTGCTTTTTTTTTTTTTTTTTTTTGGGCTTTCGTTAGCAACTGGCCTTCATTTGTTCATGTTCATTTAAACAAATCTTTCCAGAAACAGTGTTCCAGTTAACTTCAGGTTATCCATCAACCCTCTCACCAGACAGTTCATATTGGATAATTCTGCAAAACTCCAAATTTCGTCCAAGATTTTTTGAATGATTTCTTCAGACAGTATCTGCACATGGAGACTACAAGACTATGTTAAAGGTTAGAAAAATATTGTGGTTATTTCAAAGGCTTAGGCAACTAGAACTGTTGGTTAAGACCAGAGATAGAAATATGGTTATGTTTTTTTCTTTTATAAAATGGGCAAACGTTAATTGCAGGTTTGTGAAAACTCTGTTTCCCACATGAAAGTCATTCTACAAGATCACCCACCACCTCCACACTCGTCCACACTCACAATGATGGTACTTATGTAGGTATTTAAGATATAATGTGATTAAACATCAGATTGCTTGAGCTGAATGTCATTCACCACAGTGCTAACGTTGTTGTGCTATGAAACCTGCCCTGCTTCTATCAAACCATCACAGCGCCGTTATCACCCACATGTGTCTGCAGCCGGAGCAAATGAACCTGCACAAAAATGTATTGAGATGTGAAAGTGAAAAACTAATGACTCACGTCTGGCTTCAGGACTTTAATAATATGAGTGTAAGTCAAGAGGATTCATCAACGTGAGTGTCATATTATCAGATCATTACTTTCAGGTTGTGATCCCAAAAGAGACATCACTCAGTCTGTGGTACATTTAGCTTGTTCTCTGGGCCTGGTCAAGGTTAGAGGAAACAGATGTTTCTCTGGGTTGTGTACAATAGTAACACTCTTGGCAGACAAATATTGTCAGAGCGCTTCCATCATTCCCACTTTTGTCTCATATCTCCTGTCTGCTAGAAGATAAGCTGAAAGGGTGTTTTTGTTTTTACATCCCTGCACTTCCAAATGACAATATTATAGTTTCATGTGGTTTTTCGTCAATGCTAACATTAGCAAAGAGCTATCTGACTTTAAAAACTTTCTTTTTGTCCCATGCACAAGATGTACTATACACAATGCAGCAATAAAAAACATTTTAGTTGGAGACCCTAAACATTTTTTATTGCATGTTTTAAATTCTACTGAATTCACTTGTGTGACTGACCAAAATATAGATGTCTGTGTGTCAAGGCGTCATTAAAATGCTTTATTTCATGTTGGATTAAAATAATTATTAAAGATTTAACTGCAAGGTAGTAATTAGTTTTTTATACCTACACCTTTTTTGCATTACATTTTCAGGGGGAATGTTTTTTGAATGTGATTGGATGGCATAACCCTACCTAGAACATTTTTCCTGTAACAGCTGGCCACTGTAGTTTTAAGCAAACTTTACTCAAACAGGAGTAAAGTGCGTATTTGTTGAGGACTATTTTAGTGGCGGATTAATACACAGTTGATGTACTAATGAGGCGTATGCTGGTTTGATTTTAATAGCTTTTGCACTACAATGCAGCTCTACAGCACAGAGGAATCAGATTCATCAGGTTTTGGCTACGTAGACGACACTTATTAGTGGGATCATTTAATTGTTCCTTTTGTTCATTTCATGCGTTTTGTTAACAATAAGAAAAATATGGAATACGACCAGACTAATCCTTTAAGGCAAGAAAGCCAATAACAAACCTGACAGACTTTGCCTGGTGACGTATCTTCTCTTCACTGTTTCTCTTGAACCTGTACTATAATTAGCCGGCTTGCTTGCCTCTAATTTGAAAATAAGACTCTATTTCTGGAGTCCGTTATAGGCCAATATTACTGAAAGCGAGGGGTAATACAGGCACTCCATGCCAGCTGCTTTAATGGAAAACCCTCTTAATGTAGCAGCGGAGGTGTTTCTGGTTGGTGTAGCTCTGCTACAGCTGTCACCGCAGGGATCCATTTGATTTCAGTGAGTTCCGCCTGTCCGCGGCTTCCAGCTACACTAATGACGTGACTTGGTGTCATTGGTGAGGTATTTGATAGCCGAGGACGAGACACTTAGAGTGGGGAAACTCCGAGCTTTATTTAGCCAGGAGTGTGGGCTGGTGTGGTTTTCAACACCCTTCTTATAAACTCTGACACTTTTCAAAAGGCTTTAAACACAGTGACTGACATGGGAATGAAAAGATACAACATTGTCTTAATTCTGTCATTTCTCCAGCTAGAGAAAACAGAAGTAATGAGTTGTTTTTTATGGTGTTGAACATTGTTCAGAATGATTCACACAAACACAAACCCCTGAACAATGGTAGTAATGTATTACACATTTCCTTTCAAAATTCTATGCATCAAAAAGACATTTCCGCTTCCAATCAGACCTGCAGCTTATTTTGCCGCGAGGCTGGAAAGAAATTAGATGTTGGAAATTGCACCCCAGCTGCTATTTGTAATTATGCATTTTTGAAATCCAAGAGCAGAAAATCGAGTCAGGATTGTAGAGTGAGGGGGTGTTTGTAATTGATATAATGGAGCAAGGGGAAGAGCTTTGAAATGAGAGCTTTAGCGAGGAGAGCAGAGAAAAGCCTTTGTGAAACTGCTGCACAGGCTCTTTGTTTATATGAGCAGAGGCAACACAAAGCGCCACTGATATGAGTTACAGGATTATTTTGTAAGGATTTAAGAGGCTGGATTCCGCGACAATATTGGCCCCTGCTACATCAAAGAGTGGCCTCTAACTCTGAACAAACAGGCTCTGTGTTGCTCAGCATCCGTGGTGGTTTAATAGTAGACAAGCATTAATGAATGTCTCCTTGTATCAGAACATCTTGGGATTACCACCTTTCTAAAACAGCAACTAAATCCTTCAGATGCAGATCCATACATTATGCAGCCAGTCTGCTCGGCTTCCAGCAGGGTGATGCTCTCAGATCTGAAAATGCTGTGTCACACTCTCCAATAGCTGCAGTTTGCACACTGTTTGATGATGGATCAACGACTTCATTCTATCGGATTTGGGAGAAGCGAAAGCTACAAGTGCACAAGAGCACCAAGGATCACGAAATTATAAAAAGCATAAGATGTATAAAAAAACATTATTTTCTGTTGTTTTCTGTTAATGTGTTGTGTTTTCCGATTTGCGTTTGTGTTCTGCACTTCAGGGCCACCGTACTCTACACTAGAATAAAGAATCACTCTATTAACATATTAATAATTAAATATATTTTATATGCATACAAGAAGCACAAATAATTCTTGAGATCCCTAAAAGAAGAAAAGTACAAAAAAGGCTCTCAAACTAAAGGCAATGCTGCATAATTTGTCTGGAAGCTATTACAACATTAGTTAACTAGCAGTGTTACAAACCGCTCTGAAGCACTGCCAGCAAGTTGTGTTCACAAGAGTCTCTCTTTTGTCAACAGCTGCTTTACCTGTGCTTGTTTTCACTCTCGCTCCCGTCTTTCTTTTCTCTTTTTGACGGCCTGATTGAGCTTTTTTGAAAACATAATTGCTTCAAAGTTCCTCTGAAGTCCTTGGCATCAGAGTAATTGAAGTCTGAAGATGAAATATTTGAGTACTTAGTTCCTTTATTCCCCTCACTGCCCCCTGACAGTCAGATAACAAAAACAGCATCTTTCTTTGTAGAGATAATTAAAAAGGAGAAACCATGGTGCTTTAAAATGTCAAATGCATGCCTCAATAATGTCCTTACAGTTCCTTTTTCTTGCTTTTCTGTTCAGTCCTGACAAATGAACACCCTTGTCACCTCAGCCAGAGCTCTGCAAATTGTGTCAAACCTCCTCCTCCTCTATTTTAAAAAGTAAGAAAAAGTGTCTATATTGTGACAACATGGTGAGTGTGCACAGATTCTGTAAAAGATGTAAATAGCATGAGGGGGAGATGACAGCCGTCCTTTCCCCTCCTCCAGCATGTCCATCAGTCACATCCTCAGCCTTCTTCCCACAACAGCCTCCACCATCACTCAACCTAAACTCCATCTTAGATAACACCTCCCACCCTCTGAGGCTGCAAACTGTTTCAGCACAATCCCTTTCTCCATTGGTTAATGTGTTCTGTATTTTAAAGCTCGACTCTAAACAGATCTCAATTTTAGATTAGCCTTTTTTAAATCTATGTTTATTCTGTGTCACTCTGTACTTAAATTGCATTTCTGGTTTTTAATTTGAGTCGTTAAATCTTTTTTTAAATCATATTTTATTTCACTCTGATCTCTGCATTTCTTGGTTGTGTGTCCTTTTGTAAATCACGGTGAACCTTGTACAAAAAAAATGCCTTACAAATATAATCAGTATCATAGTTATGAACAGAATCGTGCACAGAAACCTTGCATTGTGTGATTTTTTCCCCTGTGCTGTTGCTACATATTGTGCAGGATTTCCCGCCTGGGTGTTAAAATGACCGACAGACACAGATCTGTACAGTTTGTACGATCTAACTATGTGACGACTTGCCAAGATGTCTGCTAATGTAGAAGGCACAGCCACTCAGAGACACCTCTAGATACAGAAGACAGAAGACAAAGTTCTTCATTTGCAATTTAATGTTATGTTCTTGTCTTTAAATGTCTACAATGTTTTTGGCAACTTATAAGTCTCTGTATGTGCGTGACACAATAAATGAAAGACTCATTTAAAGTTACTTACTACTCATACCTTTTCCTTCTCTATAACTTCTCTTTGCTACTTAAAATGCAGCTGTGCGTAACTGTCCCCAGTAAAGTCATGTATTTTTAAATGCTCCAGAGCTTAAGTTTTGTTGCAATAGTTCAAAAATCCATTTGCTCAATTCTTATTTAGATTCTTCTTTATTGTGTCTTATCACAATAAGACTGTTGCTACATCCCAGTTGCGGACTAATTAAAGTTTCTTCCTATCTTATCTGCATCTGTATTTCAGCAGAGAAAAATTGGATTTTAATGTGGATGGTAAATGCAGCCTGGCTACATAAATCCTATCAGGACACAGCATGGACGCAAAGTGAATACTAATGGCAGTTGTGAATATGAACCTTTACGTCAATGAATTTAACATTTTCACCTTAAAGATTTTTTTTCATCAGCTCTAACGGACATAAAGCCTACAGAGTATTCTTGCTGTTGAATTTAAAGTAATAGTTTGACATTTTGGCAAATGTCAGTTATTGCAGAGTTACATGAGAAGACTGATACCAATCCTATGTTTGTACGATAAATATGAAGCTAGAGCTAGCAGCCAGTTAGCTTAGCATAAAGACTGGAAACAGAGGAACTAACTGACACCTTATCTTGTTTGTATAATCCATGGAAATGATTATATACCAGACTTTTTCTTGGTGTGTCAGTTACTGGTTCTGGCCAAGAAATAGTTCGGCACAAACCCCTCTGTAAAAAAATCTACTTTCTGTTTTTACATTTTGTATTTTTATGGATTGCACAATCAATATTTAATGTGTAAATGAGTGTGCTGGGAGACTGATTTTGTTATCTTCAAACAGAGAAGACGTTTAACCACGTTTATTATTGTAACCATGACAACAAACCTCCCCTAACCTTGCCAAAGTAGTAATTTTAACCCAAACCACAATGTTTCTCTAAACCTAACCAAGTCATTTTGTGCCCAATTCCAACCAAACCTTGAACATAGAATTGTCAGATAATTAAACTGATTTATTGATCAACTGTGTTCACAGTTTAGGAAGCCACAGACAAATCCTGCCGATAGTGGGGTCGGATCAGAAAACATTTCTACTTGTCGTTGTAGAGCGTGTTTTGTCCGTTCATTTGGAGGACTTGCTGAACTGTTTCCACCGTCCTGTCTCCTGCTAAACTAAGCTGCTGCCAGAAGCTACATGTTTAGCATACAGACTCGAGAGTGGAGGATACAAAGTGCAAACTGCAAAGTGAGGCTGCAACAGAGAGCAGTGTCTCATCCCAAATTGCCAACATTTTATGCATTCACTCTACTTTAACCAAATCTGATTTTGGGCTAGAACAGCAGGTAAACTGAAATTTTAAAGAGAAACACAAAAGGCAGTGAAGGACATCTCTGTCCACAGAAACCTGGTAAATGTCAGCAGGCATTTCTGGGCACTGAACTGTGTAAATTAGCCTCTTTCCCCCATTTTGGAGCTGCCAAAGTGCAAAAAATGGCAATTTTACTTCACATTTGAAGTAAAAACGTTGGGTGGTTTCACGAGTATTTTGGGAAAAGTTTAGTCAGAGGTTTCATAATCACTGAAACTTTCACTGTGGGGACGGGAGGAAGTTAGTTAGTTTGCTAAATATCATTAGTCAGAAGCACATTCATGTTGAAATCGCAGCTCCATCTGTGCAGTTCAGACACACACACCTGCTTTTCTCATTAGATATTAAGACCTGATGGTTACTATAACAAAGCAGCACATATCTCTCTGTTACTGAACAGTGCACCACTTACATGCTGTAGTCTGTAGTCTACAGCTAGACAGGACAGCAGACAGTTTAGTTTAAATTGAATGAATCCTTCTGAACATTTATGTAAAGTTTACCCAGAATGACATTTTAATTTTTTTTTAATCATCTTAAAAATGTATTACGTAATTTATTTTTAAATTACTAAAATTTGTATGAATGTGAATATTCACATTTGTGATCTGACAAAACAAGCAATTTAAAATAAATGTGGCTACTTGCTCTTTAGGAAACTTATTTTTTACATTTTATGAACCAAACCATTACTGAGGGAAGTCCTTGTCACAAACAAATGATTGCTGCACACAGAATACAGTACATGGCACCTAAACCAAAGAAAAGAAAGAAAGTTATAATTTATGCACAACCTGAATAGAAACACAATTTAAAAACTTCTTAATCAATGCATTTGTTTCTTGTCAGTCATAAAGTCTTGAAGTCATTTCAGCATCATCTAATAAAACAAAAGTATAGTTTTTTTGTTCCACTGAATAACCTCTTTTTTAGATAACCACATAAAGGACAACATAAAAATAAAATGCATTTTCTATTTTACTTAACTCACATAACTGAGAAAGCCTATCTTGCCCATCAATGCCAACACATCAAACATAACGTCTACTTTCCAGATTTTCATCTACTGCAGTTCATAGCTGTAAGTTATCATGATCAGTTAGCTTTATACAGAATAAAATAATGATTAAAGTGATTATTTTACAACGTCAAACCCCACACATTTGGATCAAGGATCAGGATTGTGACCTGATTGACCTACACTGTGGGTATATTTGTGTTCCTCTTCTAAGTAAAGGTGGCGTGTCTTCTGCTGAAGCCTCAGGGGGGACGATTGCTGCACGGTGGTGTGAATGACTGCAGCCCCTCAGTGCTCACACTCCGTGACTGTCCACATGATGCAGCAACACCAACATCGCATTCAAAGAGTCTCGGTTGCCATGGCGCCCAAGCTTAGCCTTGTTCCAGAAAACAGATGTTTACCGTTTCCTACTCATTTTTCTTTTGTTCTTTTGTCTCCTCACCTCTCCCCAAGATATTGGTAAGTAATGCTCTTGTGCGTGACTCGGTAACACTTGTCGGATCACGATGTGCCGGGCTGGAATATACACCCACTTCAACTGTGTTGTGCGGCAGAGGAGGCATCCTTGCACCTACTGGATGTCCCTGGGATAATTGGCACAGAACATCTTGTTATTGGCCCCTTTGTTGGTGCTACGCTGACTGTTCTGAAGTGTTTCCCTGTGGAAAATATGGTTATGTTCTGTTGCTTTGTCTGTGCTCAACCTTGGCCGTGTCATGTGACTAGTCATTTCAATCCTCGCTGGTTGTCATGCCAACAGTATATCTAAGGCAGTCATGCCAGCTCAGTGGAGAGATGGGATGTTTGCACTTCACAGACAGGCAGGTAGGTGCACACAGTAGGTCAGAGTGTAAGCTTTAGTTTGGCTGTTATACTCTTAAAGTACTTATTTTCCCCTTTTCAGTTTCATAATAAAATAATTCTTTCATTATTTAAAATGTGTACATTTACAGGCCTTGCTGTCCAGCATTCTCTAAATCTGCAGTTAATTGTAAACTATTTTTCTGTATTCCTGATTGTCCAATAAACATCCTGTTTCAATTTGGACATTTCTAATAATACCGTCAGGAAATGATGGGTTTTACCTTGGGGGGGGGGGGGGGGGGGGGGGGGGGGGGGGGGGGGGGGGGGGGGGGGGGGGGGGGGGGGGGGGGGGGGGGGGGGGGGGGGGGGGGGGGGGGGGGGGGGGGGGGGGGGGGGGGGG
>JAVQJD010054392.1:0-28569 GCA_036023655.1 Nannoperca australis
AGTCTTCACCAGACTTCAATTTCATAAAACCTCCATGGCCTGGAGCAAGGCTAGACCATTAAAATATATTGCCACAGAAGCATCTGTTGGGTAGAAGGCATTAAATACAAACAACGTGACAGTAAAAGAGCCAATTTATCTTGAATCTTGCTACTGGGACACAAACTGAGTTCCAGCAGCAGAACACTCCTTAAGTATTAACCTAAAACTCCCACAAGTTAGTTTGAGATTAGCCAGACTCTCAACACTTTGGTTAGATTTTGATAAATACCATACAAGCAGCACTTAATGAGTCCTTTATAGAGCTTCTGTCATTCGGAGCAGGCTTTTTGTTAGTATAATTTGTTCAAGTGTGTTTATCACTTCTTGAATTCTTTCCTCCCTCTTCTTTCATGCTGAATGTACCTGCTGTGAAATTGGTCTAAAAGCAGTATAACCTATTGGTGATGCTGTTACAATCAACATTGCCAGGTTTTATGGTGTTTTTGGGAAGCAGAGAAAACCTTACGCTGAAACTCTCTATTGTTTTTTTGTGGGCTACACTGAATCCCCACCAGCCTGTAGGGAAAACTAACCACAAGAAGAACAATCTGGTTATTTCTGTATATTCATAGTTATATTTGTAAATGCTACTGTCTGTCCACAGAAAAAAGGTTTGTGCGCAACACAGGTCATGTATTTGGATTCCTATAATTCCAAATAATACCACAAATGAATCCAAAAGTGTTACAGAGGCATGAAGTTAATTTGCTCTTTTGACTCTATGCCTTTGGAAGAAGGACTCACAGTGGGACAGTGCCTATAGGGATACTGGGAGGGGGAAAACCTTTTGATTAATCATACAAATCCTCCTCAGAATGCTCCAGAGGACTGATGGGATGTGGCGTTTCAAAAGATCTGTGGGTCAGAGAGCCTTTGAACTTTGACCCTTGAACTGTGGCTCTTCACAAAGGCTGGAGACAAAAGGGGTTAGCCAAAAGTTGCACCTCCTGAGCTGCGCAGCATGAGCATCGTGGAGTACAAGAAATCTGACATTTGGTGAGGAATAAAAAGGGCTAGAAGAGGGAGAAAGTTAGCAGCCTAGAGCTTTGCAGTGTTATTAGGTCAGAAAGATTAAGTTATGACTCTGACATTTGTATTCTGAAGGGATCGTATTGTTAATTGGAGTGCTGAGAGTGACAATTAAAACATATCCCATTTGAAAATAGCATGCAGGTTAAGCTTAGCTCTCTTGAATAAATAAAGAAAAGGTGCATGAGAGAGTGCAGGACAGCTAGAGAAAACCATTGATGGTTGGCAGCCCTCCTGTTTGATTAGCCATTAGCCTCTGGTGATGGGAGCTGCAGTCAGAGCGCCACTCCCTTTGATTACAGCACAAGAGAAGGACAGAAAAATACATCTCCCCAGCCAATACATATCACTTCAGGGGGCTGATTTGTCTTTCACTCCCTCTCATTTTGTAATCAGACATGCTGTCATTGTGAAGAAAAGAAGAAAAAAACAACAATGAAACATAATCATACACGAACATAATAAGCAGAGTCAGAACTTTTGAGGGGCAGCGGTTGAGATTTGTTGGATTCCAAAATGCATCCTAATGAGCCAACAAACTTGTTGAAAATGTCCGGAGAGCTTAATGAATTTTCATGCAGGGAAGGCAAACAGCAAAAGTCAGGAGTGTGAGAAAGAGGGCAGGCAGAGTAAATGAGTTCTTTGGATCCACCCCTTCTCAAAGCAACATTTTTATGATGCCAAGGACTTTGTGCTGACTTAATAAAACTTCCTTTCAAGTAAACAGAATACTTGCCGGCATAATGCTATAGGTCCAACAACAAAAAAGACTTATAGTGAAATATTGAAGGCTGATTTCAAGGAACACTTTTTCTCAAGGCTCAGTTTTAAATGACAATGACAAAATGCCTCCACCCTGCTGATGTGTCCTCAGAAATGACAATAACTCCCAGCTGGCTGCTCTTTACTGTGATATTTCTAATTGGGAACTAAAGGGCACATTTTTTAATCAGGGCATCGATTCAGTATCAATGAAGCTCATATCACAGAAACTCTTTTAATGTGATATACATGCACAAATACGAACATAGTCAGTGGTTCACAAATGATTCATCAACACTAACAACACCTGAAGTAAATCTTGGGCTTGTGATTCAGTCCTAGATGAATTTTTTTGGCACTCGTGGAACACAACAGCTGGCGGTTCATGCCCCCTGCTATTTTCTCTCCAACACACCCCTAATTTCTTTTTTGGCTCCCCCCTCCCCTGCTTTCTTGCTTGACTTGCAGCAGCTTTTGTCCAGTGGCAGAGGAGCTCATCAGTGAGGGGGTCGATGGGGCGAGGAGCTCAGTGGCTGGACTGCGCTGTAAAATGGCTGGAGGAGACTTCCTAGTACTGCCCCCGCCTCCTTCAGATGTGCAATCAACACTTGAGGAACATGCTCTTTTCATCTTAAGGCCCGCCAGTCATAACATCTGTCAATAAACATGCTTTTTCCCTGCTTTCTGGCTTTACCTACTCGCATGTTCCAACTCCTCCATCCCTCTTCTTTATGTAGGGGTACCCTCTTCCCTATTTGGTTATCCCTCTTACACATTTACAACAAAACTCTACCTGCAAGTGAAACACCACTTTACTGACTGGGATATGTCATGCTAAAACAAATCTAATGGATGCCCAATCATTACTCTGCTTCTGTTCCATTCACCATGTCTAGTCCCTACAGGTTCCCTGGTGTGAATCATGTTTGTACGTGTATGTGTGTGACATGATAGCCTGAGGCCGGGCTACAATGCTGACCATCAACTCACAGGACCTCCTGCAGTGTTTCTCGTCAGGGTTAAACCTGCCGTACATTCTCTTGACTCCTGAAGTCTAAGTGAAACAGGGAGCTTAAATTGGGTCTTTAAGAAACATTAGACAATGAAACCATGGCATCATACTGAATGGCTACTTCTGACTAGAAAAGTCTGGTGAGGTATACAACGTCTGCAGATTAACAGTCTCTTGCAGTCCTCAGACAGACTTATATGTACAATGATTGGAAGTCATCAGCGTTCGTCAGGATTCTAACATGCTCGCAATGACAATGCTAATATGCTGATGTTTAGCACATATAATGTTTACCACATTCATTATCGTGATAACATGCAGGTATTTGTATTGGGCAAATTGAAGTTTTGACCAGATGATGGTGCTAGATGAAAAGTTAAAGGATCACCAGGAGTTATTGCAAACTATTCTGAGGGGGTCATGTATGTATGTTCTAAACTTCATGGATCATGTACCAATCCATATAGTCTATTTTATTGCATAAATTAAAACTTTGACCGGCTGGTGGTGTTAGATGAAAAGTCAGTGGACCACCAACAACAGAAGGGTTCATCCTCTCCAAAATGTCAATCTGCTGGGGGTGCTACAGGAAAGGTCAAGGAATCACCAAAGTATGTAGGGCTCATCCCCTGGGGATCATGATTGTTCATACTAAATTTCATGGCAATCCATCCAGTTGTCTGGACCAAAGTGGTGGACTTACAATGCCTTCTCTAGCCAGGCCACTACCATGACTAAAATATATGTTAAAATAATGTCAACTACAAAGAAGAGGTGTGTGTGTGTGTGTGTGTGTGTGTGTGTGTGTGTGTGTGTGTGTAGGGGGTGGGGGGGTGTTCGGGGGAGCCAGACAGAGGAAATGGCTGGGCATTTGTTGGCCTGCTTGTATTAGGGACTGTTAGAGTCAAACGAGATTGTAAAAATGCCAGTCTTAACAGGCAGCAGCAGGATGTGTGGCTATTAAAGGAGAGCAGCCAGGTACACACATGCAAGGCAGCACACACGCACGTACTGATACACACTGAAAACGCAGATTGCATGCAAATGGGCCGACGCATCACACTTTCTAATCAGACTTTACACTCCCTCCCTCCCACAGCAGGCTGGCCACGTGCTTCGTCCCCACAGCATTGTGGTTAATTCTGCCATTGACAGCCAGAGCTGCGTGCTAAGCCGTTACTAGATGGTGGAAATTGATTAGTGTGCGGTGGACTCGGGCATGGTAATGAAGTTAGAGCTCAATCAGCTAATTATAAACCATGTATGCATGTGTATAGTTTACACAAATGCACACGGATGGGAGGATATTGGCAAACATTACATGTGCAGGCATGTTGGCGTACACATGTACGCTAGGACGTGTGCACACCTGGATGTAAACATTAAAAGACACAGAGGTAACATGATAGCAACAAAAAAAAGCCCTCTCTTCTCACTGCTTTTACTGTAAATCCATCCATCCCTTTTTGTATGTCTACCTCCCTCTCGTTCACTGTCTGTCTCTCTGCTCACATGCAGAGACTTGGCTGTCCGTCTCCAGTATTTTAAGCCAATCAGGCGTTCCACACATCCTTAATGAGCTCACAGGGGATGTGACTTGACTATGGCGACAAGCGCCCACTGCTTCCCAAAAAATCAACATCCAGCTGCTAGCGTCTAATTGTCAAGTAAGTGGCAAATCATAGTAATATGGCAGACAGTGGGGAATCCATATTCTTACAGGCACTTACACACAGAAACACACACAAAAAAACACACACTGAAAAAAAAGACGAAAATCTTCAAATTTTCTCATCAGATTAAACAATGAGGACATTTTTCCACAAAAAAAAATTAAACTACAGCCCATTTGGATACAAAGCAGCTTTTTACAGTTATATCACACTGTCTTCATGCGTCTACAAGGCGTCTTGATAACTGGGTCTTTTCTGAAATAAAAACATTATTAAATATAGTTTATTAATTTTTAACCCACTTTTAACACAATTTACATTAGACTACTGCATCGGTCTCTCTGCCCTGCTTCATTAAGGCCCTGTTTCTTTCTCCTGCTTGATGCAGGCTATGAGTGTCGCCATGGCAACACAGTCATAATTTATCATAACCAAGTGGCTAATATGCCTATAAGCGCTGTGTGATCTTTGACCCTACACTCACTGACTGAAACACTTAATATTTCCATTCCATTGTCTGCTGATCTCCCCCCCCTCTCTCACTCACCAGCTCTCGTTAAACGCATGTAATTGCCTAATTCAACATGCATTAGAAATGTAGTGTTTAAGTAATCATCTCAGATAAGATTGGAATAACATTTCAATTACCTTGTCGTTGCCTTATCTTTGCCACAGTGTACATAACAATTAAATAATCAGAGCAGCTTGACAGCAACAGCTGTTATGTATACACAGCATGTATTTTATAGGATGCACTTTAGCATGTTTTCTTTTCAGCTGGGAAAAAGTAACGGGAGTGCAATTTGAATTGTAGAAACTGTCACAGTGCATGTGTATCATAGGCTGTAGCCTTCCGGTGCCATTTATTCATGTGCAAAAAAAAGTATGCCGTTAGTGCATTGCTTACATGTTTGCAAAACTATTGACAAATCACTAACAGTCAAAACTAAGGGGAAAAAACATAAATCTCCAAGCTGGTTAATAAGAGTAAATCTAAAAAAAATCTTAAATGAAGGAAATTAAAGAATTTGCTCATACCTAATAAAAAGATAAACGTCCTGCTGTTTGAGATGATTTTCCCCCCCAAATTGAGATGCCCTTGAGCTTCATGAATAAAAGCCGCACAGATGACTTGCAGAAACGGTGGCAAATGTTTTCTGTTAAGTGGGGTTGCCCTTAAATAAGCCTGGGTTGCCACTTCCACTCCTTCCCTTCCCTAGCTACACATTTTATTAAAAAACATGTGAGGAATGTTGGCTAATAACTTTCTCACCAAGTCTTGTGGCTTTCTAGGTGAATGGCGTTGTGTATGTGTGCGTTGTTGCTGCTGCTGCTGTTGTGTGTAAGTGTTCTTGCTCTTTTGACCTAGCAACAGAAATGCTGCCAACTAATTCTTTCCTCTCTTCTCTGACTACATCCAGTGACATGTTATAACCATCTGGAAATGTTGATACCAACAGTTGCACTGGAACTGCATTTGGATAAGGCAACAATTAACCCCTTAACCATTACACTCCAACACACACACCGAGCCTTTGAACATTTCCCCTGCGTGACTCTCAGATAGAAAGGTCGGTAAAAACAGAAGGAGAAATACAGGTGGAGGGAGATGAAGGGAATGATTGGACGATAAACTCCATGTTCTTGCCAGTATGATAAAACCTACACATTTTCTAAAATGCTTTCGTTTGTCTGGCATGTGGGTTGGGACAGTTACAGCCGGATATTCTTCTACTTCAAAACTTGTTTTTCACTGCCTGAGACAGATAGCAATCTGAAACAGTTCACTGGCGTCTTCAAAGTTTCACAGTAAATATGAGATTTCTGATATTTATGAGGGGAAACACTAGCTGTACTGTTGCAGAGAGTGAAGACTGGGGCGCATGAGACCTTCTTTTACTACAAATTGGTAAAAATATCCTGGAAGGAAGTTGTGTTTCTCTCATCCTTCTATTTATGGGTTTGGGGGGGGGAATGCACAGACACACACATGATCACGATTTTTTAATCCACAATCATGGTCTAGTTTGAATAGAAATGTAGAAACTACAAATGACATCAAGAATATTTAGAGTACTCGTAGCCAAAAATATATAATACATCATTAGCTTTATTACTATGTTGTTTACAGAGAACAATGAAGAATTTATGAGGAGGATCATTTAATCAACAAAACATACAAATGATGATTAATAAGGAAGCAGAGCAGGATATCCCGGAGATGAGAATATGTAAATGTTTGTATTTGCCTTCCCTGGAAATCCTTTGAGTTTTTTTTCTTCACATAATGAATTCAAATTTGTTGCACAGTTAAATTTAGAATTGAATTCTTTGCTTTTTGAAAACCAGTCTTTATTTTATCTTTGCCTATGCCAAGCTTAATGAACAAATCGTTTGAAACAAACATCTGAATTAATTAATAGTGTTAAGCCATAATATTAAACAGAATTTAAAAGTATATATTGGAAGGTAAAAGAATATTTCAAAATGTTCATGGTTTGTAAGCAAATGTGCATTTTCGCTACTTATGAGTCATAGAAAAAGACACATTTGATAGAGACACACAGCAGTTAGTGGGTCCGACCACAGACTTATATTTAGATCAGGGAAACCACAATGTCTTGTTTCTCAACCGTCTCATCTTCTCTCACATGCAGCATGGAAAGATGTGTGCAGTTCGATCCATCACAGCGCTCTTTATCTCCATCTGCCTCCGTCCCTCCCTCTCTGTTTATCTTTTTCCTTTCTCACACATTCCACCTCTTTTGTTCTCTCACCTTTAAACACTCCCTCGCTTGACTCTGTATGTTCTGTATCTCACGTCTTTGTTATTTTTTGTCTCTCACTGGCTTGGTTTTCATTGTTCCTCTCATCTGCTTTTTCTTATTTCCTTCACAAGCTATCTTTCCTCCCCTAAGGTTCTCATTCTTTCTCCATCTCACCGGGCTTTGCCCCCCGATATTCGTCCTCTTCATCTACAGCTGCGTCTGAATTGAGCTGAGCACGTCTGCCTCAGGAGGAGCCTTAAAAAAAGGGGGGAAAAACGACAAAGTACAATTCTCATGAGCTGCGGCTCCTGAGGGTTCATCACAAACTACACAGCAAGCACGAAGGGCGCTTTCCTTGAAACCTATTGTTCTCTGCCCTCTTACGGGGGAAAGGTGTAGGGAGAATAGGGCAGCCTTGCCATGTTCCTGAGGCTGAAAGACAAAAGGTTTTATGGGGGCACATTACCTTTAAAGGAGGGAAATCAGACTTGTTTGACACGTGTGAAGGTGTACAAGCATCTTAGTCTCAAAAGAAAGTCCACAATCAGTATATAAACCTTTGGAAATTCTTTCAACTTCTGGTTTTCAGCAATGTTTGTTCTTACACACTCTGTACCTGAACTCAAATTAGCAATAAACACGCACATCTTCAACATGATGATTTTCAAAGGGGATGAGAGCTGGAGAGAGGGAGGCAGGGATGAGGGAGGGAAGGAGGAATGTGAATCCAGCGATCCCATGATTTGCTCGCAGACAAGCCTTCTATCAGGCACAATGAGCACTCTATCGAGGAGCTAACCAGCCATGTCAAGCCATTGCCTGTTTGATTAAAGGGCAAGAAAGAGGGGCTTTATCTGTTAATGATTGGGGGAGAACAAAACTTATTCTGTTTTCGTCTGGTATGGCTGGGAGGAGGACTTTTCTGTGCAGATTTTTCTAGTCATGCATAAGAAGAAAATGTCAATGTTTGACCCCGATGTTTGGGTGGAAGGATACCGTGGCTTATCCAGGCAGAGGTCAGTGAGCCAGAGAAAAGTCAATATCAGATACGAAGATGTATTCAGGCATTCAGGCTTAAGGAAACACGGTGCAGACACAGTACAAACATGTAACATGTTTGCATGCATGTTCATACACACACACACGCCTCCCTGTCCTTTCAACATGTCAAATGTTTAAGCCTCTACATAACGTTTTTACACCCTTAATGATGTTAAAGTTATCACATGGTATCACTACTCCAGATAGACCAGCGTGGAGACATGAGGCTTTGTACTCCCATCATGACTCCACTAAATTCCTCTTCATCCCTCATGTATATCTCTGACTTGATCTTTGTCAATCAACAACAATTTAAAAGAATATGATCAGTTGTTCCCAGTTTGGTTGCACATTTTTAAACATTGTATTTTTAAAGTGGCTTTGTGAACCAGCAGCAGCTGCCCTCGGCTTTATGAAGCTTTATAGCGAGTTTCGGATCATTGTTTAGCTGTTCGGCCCACAACTTTACTGTTTTGAGTCACTCTCACTACTCTCATAGCAGTGTTTTTGGCCCGGTCTGTTTTCAGCAAAAAAAACTTTAAAAGCTCTTAGAGTTTGATCAGAAGCAGATGGTGTAGATTGAATTATATATTCAGCCACAGTCTACGTGTTTCAACTTGAGAACATGGGTTATTTTCGCATGTCACAATGGTAAAAGCCGAGGTGTAAAAACGAAAATTAATCATGTCAGAATTCCATTTAGTTGATTCAGTTTCAGGGTCCTGGTATCGTGCATGCAGGTTCACTGTCACACTCTCACAGCTTACCAGACACTTAAAAAACAGAGACATCATTACCGTTATTACCTCTGCTTTTCCTAATACGCCAAGTCAAAATGTCTACTGTGAAAAACTGCTCAAAGATACTGATACAGTTTTCATTCCAATTTCTCTGATGGGAGATCCTTTCCTCTGTTATTATGAGCTGACATTTTGCCCTCCACGATGACAGCTAAGTGTCTGAGTGTTCCACCAGAGACCTAAATCTTTGTATTTAAGGACCTATTAATTGCTAGCTCTCTGATCCTAGTGGGACTCTTAATTAACGCCTCGTTATAGACAGGTGTACTGGATAGGTCAAACACAAAGACAAATACACATTATGTTGTCTAATTGAAGTGATCAAAGTCTACAATATTGCTAATTAAATCCAGGTTATTTTAATTAAAATAGTACCACAACATTTGTTATTTTACTCATAACTACTCCTCTCTTAGTTAAGGTATTTAAAATAAGCACATTTTCCAATATACAGAAAACTCAAATTCCTTGAATGCAAAAAGTATATTCACTGAAGCTTCAAGTGCACAAATCAAAAAGCGTACACAGAGCAGAAAATAAACACAAGAGTGGCTATAATATTACATGCTGATACGTAGGCAAAGCTTTTCAAGAGCGAACTTGAGAAGCACTAAGCTTGAAACATGTTGCTGACCTATCTGCATGCTACATTAATGCCGCCCTTAACATAATGAGGCCCCTTGCTCTTCAGTCAAACTGCACGCTCGCTCCTCTTCATTTGTCGTAGACTAAAATGCCATCTCCTCAGTCTATAACTCACAGTCACCGACCTCCAGCCTGCCTACTCCTCCTACATGCGGTTCACTCTTAAGTTTCCCCCACTCACACAACAGCAGCACTCGTTTATCCTTTTTATGCTATGCACATAATCATCATTAAAACAACCTGACTACAGTTCGTACCTTGATAAACGCCTCTCATGTGAAGTCCAGCATTACATTTCTATACAATTTGGAGGATCTTTTCTCTGACAGGAGTAGTAAAATGCTATCTTATAATGAGGCCAGTGTTGGGCAAGTTACTTGAAAAATAAAAACGATTTACACATTACTCTTTTAAAAAAGTAAATAATTTAATGAATGAATTAATACGTTTTTTTACAAATTATTAAACATCAAAAGTGATTGGTTGCATTACTTTACTTAGCCCAGCTCCTTCAGTGGTGTATTTTATACAACTTTAATGCTTTCACACTCACATTTAACTTGTGTTACTAGATGTAGTGTAGTACAAGATGTAGTGGTTTAAAAAGCAGACCCATTTATTTGGAAGTATTTACAGACAGCTAGCTTATCGTTTACCCCATGAAGTTTGCCTCTCCCTATAACTGTGAACTAAACCAGGTCATTCCTGAATGTAGCATTACCAGTGGGTAATGAAAGCAAACGTCTACTCTAATGTAATTACTGATTTTTAAATTGTAATCCCTTAAAATGCCCTTTGTGTATTTTGGTAATGGCCAAATAAAATGGATAATACTGTATGTCTATATGCATCTATAGATTTGAAGGATCTGTTTGTTTCATCAGTCTGCCTCTCCTCTCAGTGCATGCTGGGAAAATCCATCAACTCTCAGGCCTCTGTCTCATGGTAGTCATAATGCTGCTGTCAAAGACTCCGGTGTATATGCGTGTGCGTGAGAATTTGTATGTGGCTTATGCGTATTTGTGTGTTTAGTGCAGTGGGCTGTCTAGACCATAATTCATACTCTATACACACGTATATTTATTTGGCCGTCAGTCATAGAAATTCAACCTCGTCAAAATGAATTCCTTAGAACAATAAGATTTTACGGTATCGTATTCATGTGATGAAACTCACAGCACGCATCAAACAAAATGTGTGTTTCTACGTGCGTGTGCATGTGTGTGTGTGTGTGTGCATGCAAGGTCATGTTTGTGTGTGTGACTGCCACTGACTGCATCTCAGTCATGCCTAGCATAACATTTTCCCTTAGTTTATGTATCAGTGAGTCGAGGGAGTCCTAAAAACAAAGGCAATTTTCAAAAAGCCTGTTGGCCATCAGGTTGCTGTGATAGCCATAGCAGATGTATAAACACTCCTCGGACGTCCTACTGAGTGCTAAATGTTGGGAAGTCACACAAGCGTGTGAGTAATGATACAACATCTGAACCTACAAAGTTTGCAGGCAAAGCTTAATTTGCAAGTTTGAAAAGTGGGGAATAGATTAGAGGATCATTAGGAAAACAGTGATTTTTCTCTCAAGAGTGTAATTAAAATCTGGCCCTGATTTGAACTCAAGCAACACTGACAAATCTGTATGGAAATGTTTTAATCCCCACAATGAAAAATGACCTGTCAGCCAAGGGCGAGGTTACTGCCATTAAGTTTATATATCCCCCAGAATTAGAACTCATTTTGTGATATCTCGTGGTCATGATTTAGTTTACCTGCTCCAAAAAAAAGTGTTTTTCCTTTTTGCTGCTTTAAACTCTAATGGTTTTCAAACTATAACTGTTAATCAAAGATTTGGAATTACTTGGCAGAAGACAGACACAGTCTTTTTGTATCTCCTTTTAATAACCAGAAGGCGTTTTAAGTAAGTAAAACAATGATCTTGCCAGCACTTGCTCCTTGGTACAGCAAGCAGATGATATATCTTGGCCATTTGCTTTGCACCATGTCCCAAAAGCCTACTTCAAACTTCACAAACAAATATTGTTTGTTGTTTTTTGTTGTTGTTTTTATATATTTAAATGTTCAGTGATTTGTCAATTTATCAGTATAAACTAACATAATCACATGAGGAAAGACAATGCATTATATAGTTCACTGTTATGCAACATACAGTCCAAAGGGTAAAACACTGAATAAACCTTAACTGCTCGCCTAATATGCCTCAGTGTATTCATTGACTAGTTTCATTGAAAAAGAGCTCACTTTTCTTCATGATATGGTTGAGTGGTTTCAAGGGGCCATGTGGTTCTACAGTCCCTGGTTAGTGGGTGTATCTTTTGAATGAAGCCATAGGGTGCTATATTTTACAAGCTGTGCCACTGGAGATTGTTTTTGTGAGGAACAGGCCAGGCCATTTGCATTTGAAACAGCCTTGCCCTTCCCCTTTTTCTGCCTCGCTCCCTGCCTCCATGGCCCCGGGCTAATGCTCTCTTTTCCATCCGGAGCAGGCCTGTGCACCTGTGGATTATACACACACAAACATGCACACACCAGGGTCCAGCTGTGGGGTGGAGTGGACTGCTCGGTTTAGCTAAGCTAGAAGTCCGCGCTTTGTAGACCTAATGATGTGCGACTGGCCATCTGTGCCTCTGCCTCTCTGGCCCCGTTGACACCTGGCATTAACGTGGGTCTTGGGTGATCTGATCACAAGTAGGCAGCTCTGAGTACAGATGTGAATGCACCCAAGATGCATTGAGGATGCATAAAGATCCGATCGCTCAGAACACATTCGGAAGAGGCCTGGGCCGCATATGGACGCATTCTTTTAGCAGTGTCTACTTGAATGTGAATGTGACCACAGTGAAGGAACGCTTACTCAACTGACGTACAGCACTCTGCTCAAGTTTAAGTACATACTGATTGCAGTGCCAAATGCGGAATATAAAAGTGTGAAACAACAGCAAGAAGCTTATTTATTTATACTTTTAATTTCTAGACTAGGCAAGGAAAGTGCACTGCCGCCTCCCGCCGGTTAAAACATGTTTATTTGCATATAGAGTGAGAGATCTCACGTCTACATTTGTATATAGAAGTGAGATCGAATCACAAGTGGTCACTCAAGACGCATGTGGAGACGCATTCTAATGCTAGGTGTGAACTGACGTACTTAGAGGTGTCCGCTTGTGATCTGTTCCCCAAAGACGCATCTTAATGCCATGAGTCTCGGTGACAGGAAAGACCAGACCAACTTCTCTTCCACTTCACTTAAGGTATCTCTTCTAAAGAGGGTTGCAGAATGCCTTCCAAATATACGTGTCTTTGATTAATTCAGATTTAGACTAACAAGAAGATTTGATCTATTCGCTGCTACGTTTTGTGTCATGTAATAGTTTCACTGAAATCAATCCTGGTTCTCCTCAGTTTGCCATGTTTCTGTCCCAATTTGGAGTGGCAAGTTACTCGTGCACTGCAGTTCTCGTCACTATAAACTCCCACTGACATGTGGAAGGTGTAGACAACCATGTGTCACATGGAGACACCAGTTGCATCCCCACACCTGTCAGTGAGGAGCTTTTTCAAAGATAAAAGGCGTAGACAGATTCAAATCCACTCTGCCTAGGTGCCCAACACAACATGTAGCAAACCACACGTGAAAAGTGTGCTGCGAAAAGGACATGATGATCCCACCCTCTCTCTTTTGGTGTAGATTAATGTGAGAGGTTAAACTCTGCTTTGCTTACCTTGGCCATTCTAAAACTGATTTGCTCCGTGTGAGTGAAATTCCATACCCTCCTTGGAAACCTTTGAAAGACAAGACTGGATAAATTGGACATATTGGTCAATTAAACTGGATAAATTGGATCTTTTTTAAGTTTCCACAAGCATGATGTACAGAGACTGGTGAGGTGGTCCCCTGAATTACATTACTGAAAATGACTGCAGAGCAGGGACTTGTAATGTAGTGATGTAAAAGCTGAGGCAAAGGCTGACTTACCTCTCATCTTACCTTATTGTATATTATTCCATTCTTTAAAAAATTGCTTTATTTATTTATGTTTAAGAATTGATTTTAGTTGTCATATTATGGTATTTTATTAAATGATGTAAGTGACAGCTGCATGATCGTAAGCTTGACGGAGCTATATACATGAGCTCAACACAATGATACTGAATGTAACAATAGAGTTGTTGCAGCTATTTTTAGGTAAATATTCAAAGGTAATAAAACAGTTTGCGGGCATTTCTGTGTTTTCTCTGTTTTGTTTGCATTGTGACAGCCCAATATGTGGCAGAATGGGACCAGACTAGATTTATCAAGGCCATTAAAACACAAGCTCTTCTGTCTGTGCTGTCAAAATGAAAGCATTCCTTTGAATGGAAACGGTCTCTGTGTCAGGCGTTTGTACATTTCCTCACTGACAGCAATGTAATTCTGGGGACCACCTCACTGTGCCAGTTGTCTGGCTGCCAGGCAAACTAGCACTTGGGGCACTTAACCATTTAGGGCATTGGCACGGCACCTGTGCAAGGCCTCTCATCCATACATCTTGGCGTTTGCTGCCACTTGATGAAGCCAAAACACAGAATCCGGCTTGTCACGATGCTGTTTCTACTCCAATCCATGTAAGGAGAGATTTTTCAAAGCTTTCATCCACAAAAAAACAGGGACAAAAAGTCTGCCCTTGTACGTTTCCTTCTGGATCCCTGAAGCTTTTGTGTCGCTATCATCCCTTCAACATTCTAGCTCTCTTTAAATTCCACTTTGTATGTAGTTGGAAAATGAATAAATACACTTTTCTTTCACTTCTTCTTAAAAGTCTGTGCTTTTATGATGGGCTGTTAAGCTTCATGAGTGGAAGAGTTTATATGGTCGCAGTATTTTAACAATTGATTGTCTCTCTCTTACACCAGCATCCTTTATTAACTGCTGAATGTTCAAAATCTACGTCTTTTTAGTTGTTAAAGGAAAGCTTGGCCAGATGTGGAATAATTTACAAGAGTCAAGGAAGCTCAATTGGTTTCCATGTATGACATGATCATTGACTTGTGGTTTCCTGTAACACGCCTGCATGAAACACGCAACATTTGCAGCCTGATGAAAACACAGTCCACACCGTGCTAGGATAATGACTGAGGGCTGGGGAATATCCAGGAGAGACGTGCACACACACACACTGGAGAACACACACACAGCGTCTACTTCATCTTTTCTCTGTCACTCCGCTGGCAGAACACAGTGTTTCTACATCTCAGACGGTCGATATCCGAGTGCTTACACATTCTATAGCAACAGAGCAGGCCCGGATTGATGAATGCTGCTTAAGTGAGAGAGAGAGAGGCCCTGCCATATAGGGATCTGAGCCTTTGGGGGAAGTTAGGCCACTGTAGGGGGTAAGACAGGAATCTGCTCCTACTTTTCTAGGAGGACTTTTTCTACTTTTATTCGAGTCTGTGAAACATCCACATTCAAAAGAAAATAACCAGGATGGGAATTTCTGTGTGCCTCCGAAAACCAACGCAAATCAGTGATTCAAGTTGTATTTTCTAGCAAGAGAAATGTAAAGCCACGCAAGACAATTCAAGAGGACCAACCAACTACTAGAACTACTTCCGTCATCTCTTCCACCGTTTCTCTGGTACCATTCACACTTATCCAGAGAAGCTGGGAGTGTAATGGTACTGTCGTTTAAGCTGCCATCAGTCAACAGGTCTTAATCTGTTGAGTCCTGCTCAATATTCCTCTGGGAGAGAAAGCCTATTAGATTTCACCGATTTGAGCTCTCATAGTAACAGAAACACCAACTGTCCTAGTGGGATTTCCAAAAACGCTCTCGGATGCTGACACATCAAAGCTGAGAACTCTTACATTCCCAGACGCATGCATGCACAAACACACCTTTACTTGTTCTCGGTCACATGCACGCACGCAAACTTGTGTGAACACACATGTACAAAGTCCGAACGGAGGAGCTGGCGAATGCACGCCTGAACAGCTGTACATAAGTGATGGATTTTTACTCGAGTTTTACAGGCTCAAAAGTCAGACTGCGGGATTATTTCTGATTTAATGATCTATGCACTTGCCAAGTGTATATGAAGTGTAGAGCTCTTATTGCGGTCATGCATGAAAAACCTTAGCTTCAGATCTAAATGAGGTCTGATGTGTATCGGCTTACGCTTCCTGCCTTCAGCCCAGCGGTCATCCAACCCCCAACCTAATCCCAAACCCAGAAAGCCTGACCCACTCCCTTTAGGGAAGGTCACAGGTCAGGAATCATTCATCCAAGACACAAACAAGAACAGTTTGCCTTCTTAACATCCACCTTTAGGACTAAAGACATCTTTCCTTTTTAATGCATTTGTTTTTGCCAACGGTTAGTCTAAAAACTGGATAGAAAAAAAAAAGGTTTGCAGAGTATGGTTGATTAATGAAAAAATGAAAATATCTGGGGGTTCCCCTTGACTGAATTACTGAATCTCATTTGCATCTCTTCCCCATTTGCCTGTCAAAAAAGACCAATGAAACTGAATGTGGGCGTGTCAGCAGGACAATGCAGGCCAGAGTCCATTTATCTCCATACGTCAACAGGGCTGGTAGGAGAGAGGCTTTGAGCCAGCCACATTCTGGTCAGTTTAAAGAGTCTGCTCCACCAGACATGAGTTAATGGGCTACTGATGGACATGCAAAGGCAGGTGCTGTTTTTGTTGGCTGGAGCTGTGGACAAAAAGCCAAAGGCTACTCCTTGACTTAAAGCTGTAATACTTACAAAGCACTGCAGAGTCTGGGGGAGCATCAGATGACACATTTCAACACATTTTTCGTATTGATTTATTTGATTCTTGGTGTTTAGTTTTAAAAACTAACTGGGATCCAGTTTAAGAGATATATTTCTTTAGTTAGAAGATGGGTCCCACCAAAGCCGTCATTACAGCTATTAGTAACCATATACCAGCACATATCTGTAATATGCCATCATTTTTGTTTAATCCACTGCAAAAATGACTGACAGGTAGTGTTATTAAATCCTCAAATGCTCAGATTGCACATCACAATCATCACAATCAATCACACAGTTATGCAACGCAATAAAACTCAATCCAAGATGAAACAAGGAAACTGCCAAGACAATTTGCTAACAAAGACCTGGGGAGACTAACAGACACTGATTTACAACAGAGAGAACAATTAGCGTTCAAAAGGCTCCAATTAAAATGACTCCCTTTGATCAGCAGAGGGAACGGGGCTTCAGCGCACACACCATCTGCGATGGCGCAGTCAGATCAATCTGAAATGAAATAATTATGGCAAATTAATGGGTGTAAAAGTCGCCAATTGATACGCTGAGGATGATTTCATATGTCTAATTGGGAGAGGGAAGAGAATGCGCCTGAACAGTGAGAGACATTTTACAGGACTGAGGAGTTGGAAGGGGGTGAGAATTTAATTTAAGAGATAGACTGACAAGAGATAAAAAGATAGATAGATAGATAGAAAGATAGATAGATGGGTAGATGGATAGATGGATATATGGATATATGGATAGATGACACTAAATAAACTGACACCGAGCAAAGAGAAAAGGAAAGAAAGACAAAAAGAAGGAAAGAAAGAAAGAAGGAAAGCCAATGTGTTGACATCTGCATCACTCTTCTCCCCAGCATATGACTGTAGACAGAATATTAAAGCACACAAATCCTGTAACTTCAATATTCCATAAAGGTGCAATAAATTCATTAAGGATTCAAGAGAGGTTGTAATGCTTTCAAATCATTCCCAGTACGGCCGCGATCAAAACCAACAGCCGCAAATCAAATCTGGACCAAATAACTGTCAAGTGGGGTAGATTAATGAACGCAATACAAGTCCTTTGACGTGAAATGATACCGTGTGAGTTAACACTGGAAAATATGTGTTCATATCTACTTTGGAAAACAACAAAAAAATACAGCAGCTGCCAAGGACTCTTATTGGGTTGTATATTTCTGCTTCTGCGCTCACCTGAAAGCTGTGCGACAGTCCTGGTCGATATTCAAATGCAGACACTCAAGCATTCTGCGAGGAAGAAAAAAGAGAATAACTGAATAGCTAATGTACCCGACAATGGTGTTGACATGTTTTGTTGCCTGCTCTAGATGGAGAAAAGAAACCTCACAAATATGGGAAAAAACTGCTTGGAAAAGGATGAATTTAGAGCAATCAAACTGTTCAGATGGTGGAAAAATGTCAAATTAAAACAGATTTGTATAGCGTATTTACATTAAATGTATTCCCATCGTTTCTGATGAAATCACTTCAGTCTCAGATTCCTATGCATCCTATTTCTGGAATTCTCTCTGTCTCCCCCCCCCCTTCTCAGCAGAGATGACTGGAACACCTGCTGACTGAACAGGTGTGACGATCTTCCAGGAGAAAAAACAGGCACCTATCCTGCACGCTCTCCCAGAGGAAACCCAAACACCCCGAGTAACTGAGGTGTTAATTAAAATGAAAAAGGAGAATGTTAAAACAGTGAGAAAAACGCCTGCTCCCCCTCAAGTTCAGCTTGGCTTGGCAGACGGCTGAGCCGGGACGGGAGGTTCATGCTAATTGTCATGGCCTTTCATTTTGGGAAGGCACGTCAGAATCCTCAGTGGAGGCTAATTTGTAAGTTTCCCTCTGAGTACGTTCAGTCTGTCCCGCTTTTTTTTTTGTCATGTCAAATTTGCCTTTTACCCTGCTCTCCCCTCCGTTTCCACAAATATCCAAAAAAAGAGCCTTGATCTATGACGTTCATTAAAAAAAAGGGGGGATTCTAATAACATGCAACATTTCAAAGTAGCGAAACCTGCCACAATTGCCATAAACACAACAGCTGTTTTCCTCCAGCTTCATCATTTTGATAAATCACCTCAGTGCATTCCTTTCAACCAAAAAGTGCAGCGTATGCATATGCAACTGTGACGAAAATTAATTGTTTGGATCAAGAAAGTGCTTCATATGGTCAAGCCCTGTCCAGCTGTCAGATCGTTTATCATTTCTTTTTTTGGGGGGCAGTTGTGATGAAATGAGGCCTGTGAGTAAATAAGGCATCAGAGCATGCAGGGATGTGTTGGACCAGCCTGCGCTCCCACAGTCTCGTTTTCCTGCCGACATCACCAACGCCAGCTGAACCACAAGGCACGATGAGGCCTCTCTCTTTCTCTCTTTCTGCATCTCATTCATTTGAATACTTGGATGACCAGTTGCACGCACACACAAGTCTATTAAAGGTGCTCTGTCATCAGCGATGTGGGAGGGTGCTGTGTGTGCGTGGCTGCGGTGAGCTGACTCACTCACACGTGCTCAAATGGAGGCGGGCCCACCTGCACCTTGGGAACATGCGGAGTGATCAAGATGGACAGATCGTTACACACACGCAGAAACGCGCACACACACACACACACGGTGCTTCACAGTGTAGTTAAATTGCGGTTGTCTTGTACCCCCCCTCTCCCCCTGTCTGCCTCCTGTTTACTTTAAGCTCATGTTTTCCTTTGTGGCTTGTTTGAAGGGAGTGAGGTCTGCCTGCAGAGCTTCACTATTCTCCCAGGAGCATATCTGTGTGTGTGTGGCCTGCCATCCATGTACATGTGTTTATGTGTGTGTGTGTGTGTGTGTGTGTGTGTGAATATGGTGGCTTTTACCAGGGTATAAACATTACTTCAAATTATTTTTTCTATCAGTTCTATCATGCTCTGTTTTCAGTCAACTTTGAAGTGGACAAAGTGCCGTATTTAATCCTCATATGTATATTTGTATATTAACGTACCATGGAAGAGGAACCCAAACATAGTGGCTGAGTCATTCCATTGAAGGCTGCTCACTCTTCACATATGCTGGAAAAAACTACTTCGGTTCGGTGTCCAAAACACATGCAGATTTGTGTCTTTCCTTGCCAACTGCCCATGAACAACACAACGCTTGGTGGTTTTAAATATTTGTTGGATCTCTTAGTTCAAACTATGTTTAGTCAGAGTAGTTTTCGAACGTGTCAGTGTGTGAATTCTCTTCTTTGTTTACATTTCCCTTGTAATGTGTGAGTACCGCAAAAAGTATATTTGGATCCCAGAGTGTCTCGTCACTCGCTTTTCCGAACCTGGCTGCTACACAAACCAGAGCTGGTGCTGCACTAAAGCCCATAAAGAGGTTCTTGAGCTGCTGAACCATCATTTGTCACATTTACTTGCTGCACAACCTGAAGTATGACCACAACAATAACAAACAGACTCACCTAAAGTACAATAAAGTACTGTTGTGACTATTTTACAATCTCACATTAATCAAATAAGGTTTAGTGCAAAGTTTCAATGTCAGAACTGCTCCGACCTGTCACAGAACGAGAAAATAATTGCCACTCGTCAAAATTAAATTCATGATGTTGTTGTTCAAAATCCCTGGGTTGCAGTACCACTACACTTAGTAATGTCTATGTTCAGTTACAATCCAGTATCTCGGCAAGTAGTCAAAGCAGACCCATAAACCATTAAACAGACATACTGTGTGCATAGATTGCTACCAGTCGTGTGTGTGTCCTGGTCTTTTAAAGCCTTACAGGATAAACAGCATGTCTCATTTGGGTTTTTGGAGTGCTCTACCCATGCGGAATAGAAACAGGTGTTATGTGTTGCCAATAATTACTGTGTATAGCTCTTCCTCTCACGACTCTGTGTGTATGTGTGTATGTGTGTGTGTGTGTGTGTGTGTGTGTGTGTGTGTGTTTATGTGTGTGGTCCCATGTGGTTTTGATGGGTATTTGGACAGGTGACAACATGTCAAAAACTTGAAAAGAAAAATAACAGGCCTGTCGAATTCCCTCATGAGTTCCTTTTGCAAGTCGATTATATCTTTCATGCTAACTAGTTTGTTCTTTTACACATTTTGGGCTTGATTGAAAAAAATAAATATACAGTGTGATGCTTCTCAGTGGTGAGGCTTCACCACTGAGAAGCATCTGTTGCTGTTTAACTGTGCCATTTGACTTTGTTGTGCATCAGATGTAAAGAAGTCTCACAGCCTCAATGCAAATTAAACATTTATTTAGTAGGCTACATCAAAACCACAATCCTGTTTTTCATGCGCTGAACATGTTACATCAAGGCTACTAAGATGCAGCTATTATCTTTTTGAAAACAACATTCATTGCGACTGCTTCACTAGAAAAGTCCTTTAATAACTTCATATCCAAATAAAACTCCACATTTCAGCTGGCTTTTGTTCAATGACAATAAAGTAACAAACTGAAAAGCGATTCGCTTTTCAAGTCAGGGAGGCTGAACTGTGTACTCACTTAACAAGTGTACCGCAAGCATCCCAAAATGACACTAAGCTCTGAATAATGTGCTTTGAATAGAGAGTAACTTTTGTGGTTTTGCATTGTGCCTCAATATTCAGGCTTCCTGTAGTAGTCTCTCCAAAACAAAGGCAACAATTCATCGCTGGTACTACCCCACCTCCGCCTTCCACGTGTAACAAATACTTCCCCAGTGGACTCTCCCCGGTGAACACAATCAAATAAACAATACGGCTTCTTTTACTGAAAACCAGAGTGCCTATTAGAGAGAGCAAACGACCTGATTGTTGATTGTGTTAGCATGTCTGAGTGCCTCACTAAATTGCCCACAAGGGTTGAACGCAGGAGAGAGGAGGGAGGGGACGGAGAGAAGGAGTGGAGAAAAAAAAAAGAAACAACAAAACTCTTGACTTTTAGATGAGAGGGAATAAAATGAGTGCTCGTTTCGAGACGTGGGAATAGATTAGCCGGGGTTCTGGGGTTGGAGCGTGATTACAGAGCTATTGTTGCTGTTGGAATATATCATATCGCAGCGTCTCCTGCAGCCTTGGCTAAATAAATCTGTCGTAATCCCCCTGGTGAGCCCCGCCGGCTTCGCGAGCACCTACTTAACCAGGCTAATTAAAACTCTTCCTTGTCTTGCTTTCCCCAAATTTACATGCCAGCTTCTATCTGTGAGGTTGCAGAGGCTCCATCGGCGGGATGCATCTTGTAAAATAAAACTCTCTCCCCCCTTCCCTCGCTCTCTCTCACACACACACACAAACACACACACACACACACACACATAAAAAAGAGCGGGGGAGCCGAGAAAACAATGTGAAAACTTGCCAGGAAATGTGTGTAGGAATTGTCCTTGTGTGATCTAAATATGGGGCATTTCATTGATGACCTACTTTATCAGGAGGCACATGAGGAAGAATGAGGAGAGCTGGGAAGTGTGACTTCATCCACACACACAGCTCTCAGCTTTATCAGTTCAACAATTATTGTCACCGGGCTAATTATGAAAGGCAATTAGTACTGCTTACATGGCAGGGGAAAAAAAGATGGAGGGGGGAAAGAGGGAGAGAAAGAGAGAGAGGCATGTTTTTTTTTCTTCCTCAGCACAACATTTTAAGATTTGCATCTTGAAAATTGGATAGGAGGGGCAGTGTTGGGGTTTCCTGGGAAATAAAGCATCCTCACATGGGAGTGCTTGTCACTTAATCAACTGGATTTGTTCAAGGTGACATGGTGATGCACTTGGGAGCCCGCGGTCCAATTCCTCCTCTGGGGCGGAGGGGCTTAATGAATGGATGTGTCCTCGGGCGACCTACGAGTTCCAATCCTCGCACCCGAGATGGATGAGGAATTTTATGTCATTTTTTTTTACTTATTACATTGTGTACAGTGGAGAGAGGTGAGGATGATGGGAGATAAAGAGGATGACATGTGGTCAAGGTTGCGAGTCAGGTTTCAATCCATAGTACTGAAAGAAAATATTGGTCCTCACCCATCAGGATAAATCAACAGGGAGTGGGACACGTCATTGATTCAGTGCCAAAAGAAACGGCAATAATAAAGTGATGGATTTTTTATTGATCATTCTGAAGTGAGCCGGTAGGGATTTAGTGTCCTGTTCAATGATCCTACCGCAGGGTGGATCTTTGAAATGATCTTCTTATCAGATCATTGTCGGTGTCCATAAATGTGTTGTTTGCCAGCTGCAAATAGGAGTGAGAAATTGCTTTTTACCGTTTTGGAACTTGAATGTGAACATCAAGCTTTGAGAATGGATGGAAGCTTTGGAATCCAACTGGAGGCATGAATAAATTAAAGTGTATTTGCTATAGTCTAATTTCACCACTTCAGTAACTGATATATTTGCATTCATGTTCCCTGGTCATTTGACAACATCTTCACTGCATAGCAACAACAATAAAAACTGCAACAGCTTCACACAGATTCTAATTGTACTCGCATGTGATCATAAAAGAGTCACATGAAACCAAATTACCCTTGGCTATGATGTGACCTGATCCATCAGGATGTAGCAACGCTTCCCTTTCCTTCTTTTCTTCTTTTAGTCATCCTTAGTCTTTATCTGAAAAGCGACTAGCGAGTTGATTTGTGAACATGCCAATGACACAAAAACACCATAGATTTCCGGATAAATTCACAGTTATTTACAGCCACAGTAATGCTGCACATATGTAAATGGTCGTTTTATGCATGGGGTTATTAAATCTAAACACACATGCAGCCCCCCCCCCTCACTATCTGAGTGACTATCTCCAGTGTTTATCTTTGAATAACTTCTGCAGAACTCTCTGCAGACGCCAGAGAAAGCTGGTGTACGCGTCGCTCTCCAGAACAGTAGCAGACAGCCCTCCTGTAGTGAAAGACAAGCACAGACTAAACATGACAATGCTGATTGATTGGACCGTAGATCCTTAGCTCCCTGCCGGCACGGCATGTGCCCACCCCCCCGCCATCGTATTAAGAAGTCATAATGTGCCACATTTCTGCAGACAAAACACAGAAAGATCACTAAACCAACACCATTCACCACCTGGTCTGAGAAGACAAACAAAAAAAGCTGGACAGGACTAATGGAGAGTTGCTGTGCCTCACTGGAGCGACTGACCTAATTGGAGCAATTGGAGATGGACTCATCAATTACGACACCTCGGATGGGTTTTGGAAGGAGTTCAACAAGGGATGAGGGACAGAGCAAGACTTAGACGAAATGTGTGCAGACTTTGAAGGGTAGAAGTCAAATTTGGTGCCTTGCCAAAGTTGGATTTTCCCCGGGTGAAACTTGAGGCATTTGAAACAGCAGGATCCAGAGTTGGCAGGTCTGGGTTTAGAGTCGCAGCATTTGCGGTGGTGCGTGGGGGGGGGGGGGGGGGCAGATTGTCATCGGTAATGGAAGAATGTGGGGCCTTCTCGCTGGGGCAGGGTATTCCCTTTCACACTCTGGTATAAAGAAAAAGAAGGGCAGGCGGAGAGGGTTGGGCTGGGTGGAGTTGGGCCTCTTTCTCAGACGGTTGATGGGTGGACGCCGTGTTCCAGTGGCCTATTTTTAATTCCTAGAAACACCAGACAAGCTGAATCTTCTCAAGATAACACTGCTGAACAACCTCCTGACTACTGCAATCGACCCCAAAGCATGTGTTTGCTTAAATCTAGCAGATTTAGTAAATTAAAACCAAGTTATTCAAGTTATTCAACTCTAATCAAGTTAACTCAAACCTGACTAATGACATTTAATCTAATCGGTCAAATTCAGTCCAAACAGACAACTGATCAAAACGTGGTCAACTACAATAAAAGCAACATACTTGCAGTCAGTTCAAAATAATCTGATTACAGTAATTATTTAACTACATTAATTGAAGAATTTGAAGAACAGGCAAATATACTTAATTCAATTTATTCAACTCTTAAGCAACTCTGGAAATACATCAGATTTATTTACTTTGCTTAAACAGAGTTTAACTATCCATCTGTGTTTTTCTGGAAGACACAACTTCTTCTAACTTCGGTATCTCTCAAACACACATGCACAGTTTTCGCAGCCACAGCTGCTGCTTCGGGACAGTGAAAGTACAGAGGAAGATGCCCCACAGATGTGAGCCCACATGTGTTTTTTGAAAGATGTGTAAGTATTGACAGCGAAGGATAAGCTCCAAATGTGGAATGCCATTAACAAGATCCATGCCTTCCTGTCTGAATATGGTATGTCTTCATGTTTCATGGTTACAGGTTTGAGGATAGAAGTGCTGATGTCAGGTTGAGTGCCAGGTTGGGGTTGGGTTCATCTGTGGTTCATTTAACTCAAGGCTTCCGCCTGTGCGAGCAGCTTGCCGTGACTTTCGTAGGTGCGTGTGTGTTTGCAAGTCTGTATGTGTTTGGCTGTGGGTGTGTGAAGTATCCAAACTGTGATTCACTGGTATCTGTTGATCCTTTGTATCTTGATATGCCCACTCTTTTTGTAACCTACCTAACACTCACACACAGGCACACACCTTTCCCCTTTCACTCTGCTCTTTTAATCCTTCATGCTTGATTTTCCTGTCCAGCTTTAAATTTAAAAGACAGGCGACATACTGTATTTACACAATGAGGTAATTAGAAACACTTTTTGGCATGTGTTTCGAAAAAAACAAGGTCCATTCAGATTGGAGACCTCTTACCACCTTTGCCCCCTGGCGTCTGTCACCGACATCAAATGGAAAACTAAAAAAAGATACAACCGAGTTGTATTTATTTTGGTGTAATCATTAGCATTAAGCTGGTGAAGAAACGCATTAATTCCTAATCCTTCCCATGTCCCCTCTCCCTATCCCATCTTCTCCCCTGTTCCCCCCACCTCTTCTTTCTCCTCCTCTTTCTTCCCTCCCTCTCTCCCCCATGCTTTACAGCACCAAACGCCTTTAATTTGTCAGGGAGGGGTGGAAGAGTTGGGGGGGGGGAGGGTAGTTAGAGGCACTCGTTCAGAGCAGCTTTGAGCCTCTGCCAAGCTCTCGTTCGCATTGTGCTGCTTACAGCTGGGCTTGCCCTCTCTCCCTGCTCTCTCCCTCTTTCACCGCTCTGTTCTCTGTCTCCCTTTCTTTTTTTTCCTCTTTTTTTTGTGTGTGCAGTGCTGTCTGCTTTTCTTGATGGTTTCTGCTACGGGGAGTTGGGGAGAAGAAGGGGGTCACTTTTCATGGGGCCAACTTTCGGGGTTTCCATCCCTTGTGCATGGACACACACACACACACACACACACACACACAAAGACACTCATGCACATACACAGGCGCACAAACACACACCAGTGGCAATAAACACCAGGGGGGTAAGACGGGGAGGAGGGACAAGGGTTGAGGAGAGAGACGGAAGGGGGGAAGAGGGAGGTGAAGGGGGCAACATGGCACACTCTTTCGAGGCAACCTCACAGCTCTGCTTTCGCTTTCTCTCCCTTTCTTTACTTCCTCAGTTCTCTTTCAATGTTTTTACAAAAGTAGAAAGAAGAGTAGAAAGCAAAACTAACGAATAGAAAAATCTTAGACATTCATTATGTCAGAAATAAACTCAGACGCAGTCCACAAAAGACACCATCAATGGATGAAATAGAGTGCGAGAAAGAATAAAAGAGGAAGTTTCAGAGATAGGAAGCACGGGTGCTACAGAAGAAAAGACAGCGATAGAGAGAAAAGAGGGAGACTGATGAAATGAGAGAGATAAAAAGGGGCAAAATGAGACAGGGAGGCAACAGAAACTCCAATAAAGGCACAGATCAGATAACGGTGTCTCTGAGGACTTCCAAATGTCCTTTTATCTCAGCGAGAAATGCTGATATTAAAAACCAGACCGAGATAGCGCGCCATCATTTACTGCCTTTATCAAGTAGTGAGTTATTACTGTAAATTGGATCAGAAAACGCTCATCTTCAACACACTGAGTGACTAAAGTTTCCTCTTCCGACGTCCCATCGTGTCGCTCTGACGACGCATTGTAGCTGCTGAAAAGACCTCAAAGGAAAGAGGAGTGACACATTGGTTGTGTAAAAACCACACACTTACTCAGGGCTTACTGACTCATCTTGTGGGCTGGTTTGCCAGTCAGGTTATCCCACTGTATCAGGTGTATACATTGTTGGATGCCAGATGTCGCCCACAAACGTGAAAGACACATTTAGTTCTGTTTGAATGGAGAAGAATAGAGAAGAATTCAGAATGGGAGCTTATGTATGACTCAAGTCCCACTTTACAGTAGAATGTCTTTTGCTTTAATGTTGGGTAACGGTCTAATAGGGGAATAACAGCTGATTCAGTGCTAATTAAAGATTCATTTGTCTTTTGGAGGTGAGTCCATTTTGTGACGGGCACTAGACATTTTCATTTAGTAACAGATCATTTTATTATCACTAGTTTTCAGTTTTAAAGATTTTTGTTCGACTGGGAGGGGATGGAGCTTCCCAGAGCAATACTTTAACTGTCTCATTATTGAAATATGAATTCAGAGAATACTTTGTTAACAAAGCTAATAAAGTTCTTGGACAACCTCACTGTGACTTACAAGAATTGCTCTAACATTGTCTAATAGACGACATACAGTATATTAACATGGATACAGGCTTGTGAACTTTGTCAAGTTGAAACGTTCCCTTTTTGTGCACGACTGAGAAATGGGAACGTGCTGTGAGAAACATGATGACTGGAGCTCTGTCATCCAAGCTAATCAAATGAAATTAAACATCTTCACAAGCATCAGCTGGTGCCATGTGCAGCTGATGGTTGCCAAAGTAGAGAAAAAAAAGAAAAGAAGCACATTTCATTTGAATAACAAATGAATCCTTTTAGTGGGGCTGCCATTTTCGTCAACGTGTGCGGATAATGATCTGACTTCCAAAGGGATCAGATTCAGTTTGGTAAAGGTTACGTCACCATGACAACTCGAAGAGAAGGCAGTTGATGGAGGGGGAGGGGGGTGGGGTGGGGGGCAGTTTTCCCTGAAGATAGATTCATGAGAACCAGTGGTGAAGGACATCATGGCTGATTCCTTGGAAAAATGCAGGGCGAGCACCAGACTTTCACGCGACCAAAGTCTCGTCAATACACACCTTTTATTGCATCTAAAGCCAAAACTGAGCTTTATATTCACTTATTTAAAGAAAACAAGAGAATCATCTGTTTGCAACCACCCTGCTAAGTAGGTCTTTTGTTGATATTTAGCACTTGTAAAAGTAAATCCAGTTTATTTACTCCCATAAATCATCCCACATGATTCCCTAGCAGGTGTGTAATGTGTGTATCGCAATAAGTTGCCTAAATGCGTGTGGAAATAATTGTGTGACATAGCCGCAGCTTGGAAATGAGGCCTATTCAGCTACGTAACAAACACACACCGGCACGCACACACTGCAGCACGTGGAGGGAGTTAAGTGAAACAATGTGCTCAGGATGTTCTCAGCGGCAACACACATAGGTGTATTTTAGCTCGGCCGAGCTCAGAGCGGTCCGGCCCTCCTCGGCTCTCCTCTTCCAGCCCCTTGAAAGCGCAGGAGGAAACATGACCGCACCGTGACTCCTCCAGGCTTACATTTCACTCTAATCGCCTGGGAAAACAGGAAATTGCGGTCTTGGAAAATGCAATGTTTATACTTAGGTCACATTTACATGAGAACCCCTCCCCCACCTCAACGCTCCCTTTGATATTTGATTTTTCCTATTTTTCTTGTTCTGTGATGTTGGTTGACTTTTTGATTTCCTTTCTTGACACCTCTGTTGTAATTGTAACAACAGCCCATTGTTTTTCCTACCACACAGAAGTTGTTGTTAAAGAGCAATGTTGCGACTTGGAATCTGCATCTAACGGCAACAGTTTAACAGAGTTAGCATAAAAAAAAAACCCCATGGAAAAAACATGCAAGAAGAACAGATTGCTGCCCTGTCCCTGACCAAGACAGGGCATGAACACTTGGACTTGGTCCCCGGTCGCCGCATGAATGGCTGACCACTGCTC
>JAVQJD010054396.1:0-53575 GCA_036023655.1 Nannoperca australis
TTTTTATACAAGGTGCCAAGGTGAAATACAACTGTAAAGTTTTTTACGATTTTGTTTTTGCTAATTGTAAATTTTCTGGGGAGTTGTTTATAATTGTCGTCCCCCCCCCCCCCCCGGCAAAATAATGACCATGTAAACAGTAATTTACTAAAGATCATATCACGTCCTGTGGAGTGGGAACTGCCACGGCCCGCTGCGCCTACCAGCCTCCAGGAAGACGGCCGAAAAATCAAGGGGCCAAAGCCGCAGGAAACCATCTTCAGAGCCCGTGGCACAGAATGATGAAGACACGCTGATGCTGTTGATGGCAATGCCTGGACCTGGGACACACACATGTACACCTTGATGTCTTCACTGGCTCTTGACAAATAACACATTTGTTCTCCGATTGATTTTAAAACACACCTGTGTTTAAAGTCCATTTCTCCCGGCGGTTTGCATGCTGCTGCTGTGCAGGCAACAGCCTCCTGACATTTCTGATAACAACTCTGCTGTAGTCGATTTCAAAGATATAGCCACTCCGACTGCTGGCAAATCTACAGGCAGACAATCACAGAGGGAGCAGTAATATGTTTCAGTGAATTTGGATTAGATTCATACTTCTTCCAATGATATGTAAACCTGGATGGTTTGTTTGCTCACAGTGTTCGATCATCAAGACGCTGATTGGGAGAATTTCCCTCCTCAAAGGCCACATCGGTGAAGTCCATTAAGTGGTATTCACCCAGGTTGACCGGACAGGAGCGCAGCATCCCATTCCGCACTCGCCACAGGCGAATATTGTCACGACCACACGACACCATCCTGAAACCAGCACGCTTACACATTTACTCATGGTCCCCGAGATCTAATTTACTGACAAGCCAGCATGAGACCCAGTTCTTTCCTGCAACTAGACCCTTTTCCCCTCTCCCACTCTCACCGGGGTCTTTGACTAAGAGTGCAGCAGGTGAGTGTGATGGTGGACTGAGCATTTATTGTTATCAGGTCAACAGATGGACTGACATATGCACACAAATGTTCCAATATGCAAACATGCACTGTTGGCTAAAAAATTAAAGAATCAAATACACAAACAAAAATACAAACTCAGAGAAGGGAAGGTACCTTGTGTCATCAAAGAAAGCAACCTTCATGGTGTGGATGTCTACATCTGTGTGTGCTTTGGCTAAGATGGTCGCCTCTCCACCTTTACTAACATTCAGAGTGTTCCACACCACCACCATCTATGAAACGGAGACAGTCAGCTCAAGTCGTAGACTCTAATAAGGGGAGGAATTTATGGCATGTCATTTAAAATGATTTCAGTCTAAGTAAATGTACCCATGGCTCTGTACAGGTGCTTATTGCCTTTATACGCACATTTAGAGAGTTTGTGGTGCTTACTGTTTTACTGTGGCTGTCTTTACCCACTCCACAGAGAATACCGCCGCCGTATGAGAAGCTTCCAAATGAAAAATAAATAAAACAAAAGGACAACATTAGTGTGAGTGAACAGTGTTCAACATAAGCGTCAACCTCATTGTATATGTGAGATAACCGTGTTTACATGAGTGCATGTGTATATGCGGTTGGTTACCTAAGAGAGGATAAAGAATGAGCATGAATCCTGAACATGGCCAGACAGTTTCCTTTGTGGTAGTTCCACACTCGCACTACACCGTGGTTGCCAGTTTGTGCTGAGGCCAGCAGTGTTGTGTTGCCATTAAAAGCCAGTGCAGATACCTACAGAGAAAACATACAGACAGATGCTCATTCTTATTCTGTTATGAACACACATAGAAACTCGCCCTCTTCGCTGAATGCAACTGCATTAGAAAGCCAAGAATTAGGTGAATCACCAAAGCTCCTTATTTACAATGCGGCCAGTATCAGCTGTGCAGGTTGCACAAGACATCACAGCTCATTCACCTTATCGGTGTGTCCGATGAAGAATCTCTGCTGGCTAGAGGATATCTTCATGGACACGATAATTGCATGACACGGATACACCACTGCATCACCTGACCTGGTCCACAGGGCCTATAGCACAATAAAGGTCAGCTGTTAGAACTCCATCAGTTGTTGATTTGTGAATTCTTTAAAGCGACCTTCACAATCACAATGTACAAGATACATACACATTTAGTAGTGGCTCCTCCAAAGCCAATGATTCGACTGAGCCGGAGAATCGGGTCTGGAAGCAGCTTCTAATAAGAAGAGCAGAAAAAGTAACGGCAAAGATTAGTAATGAGCTCTTTAAAAAAATGATGTCTCAGCAGCTGGTTTCATTTCACTCTATTACCTGCTGTCTGGTTTCTCTGGACGATGATAGATGGATAGGATGTGGAACAGGACTGCAAACAAACTGAGAATATAAGAAGATCAACAGTGTATCCAATGCTGCAAACAAAACTATGCTATGCGTAGGCATCATGGAGTCAAGGACAAGCATTGCACTGAACATGATGTACAAAGAGAGTGAAATTCGGTACACGAGGGGTTTTCTTATGTTTTCAAGTTAGATGGAATGTATGAAGCTTTACCTCCTCTTCACTTCCCTCTCCATGTTTGCTGAAGCCGTCCTCAGGATGCACGTACACATGAAGCCCCCCCTCATCAGCATCACAGGGTAGCCTCGGCGTGAGTTGGTGTGAGCTGGAGCAGGTTGACTCCTGCCAACGCTGGTCACCACTATGGCAAATCCAGTCATCCTTCTGGTGAGTGGAAACTACACCCAACTCTGGTATGTTGGTCACAACGGGGGTCTGATTCCTCAGAGGCTGAGAAGACAGAAGGAGAAAACTGACAAACAAAAAAAATCTGCCTCCAAGAAAACTATTAGCAATACAAAGGTTCAAGCTCAACCGTCTGCCACCTGTCTTACTGTTTTTGGAGTTGTGATCTGCTGGATGAGGGACACACGGTCCTGAACTGCTTTGCTGAGGTTGACACAGCGAGACTCCTCTCTAATAGGGCTTCTTTGGTTGGAGACACATCCTGGGAAAGAAATGGATATTAAAGTCAGTCATCTACAATACATTCCTATTGGAACCACCTAGAACTGCGTAGGCTGAAAGAAACTCTGTGATCCCACGTCTTTGTCATGTAATAGTGATTAAAAAAAAAGCTCTGATGCCTTCAATTTATTTTGCTGAATTAATAAACATTATTTAACACACACACACACACACACACACACAAAGCTAGCCTTGTATTAAATTATAAAATAAATTCCAGTAAATGCTATATGATGAGAATGATGAGCAGTGCGATATTTCATGACTTACTGGCCTCAAGTCTGGGATTTCCTTTTTGAATGGAGTCAAAGGGTAACTTTGTTCCCTCTGAGGGAAACCTGTTGGGGTAAGACAAGATGTTGGTGTAAGACTACTTAGCAGTACACTGTGATACAAAACAGGTAACTGCAGTTTTCTTTCATCAAGAAGTATATTCTAATTTAAGCATATTCCTAACCTTGAAAACATATAGGTTAAAAATTAAGCATTTTCAAGACTTTCTACAAACCCTGTCTGATGTACATTCTGTTCCCATTGATGATACCGTACCTGATGTAATCATAGAGGTCATGCCAGGAGGCTCCCTTGGGCACAGGAAATGACATGTCTCTGGGCATAGGACCTGTTCCCTGAGAAGAGGCCAGACCCATCAGCTTGGCTTCACTGAAGGAAACTCCTGTTGTAAGAGAAAACGAGTAGATGAGAAAAGTAAAGATGTCATACACGCACAAATAGGACACTTGTTAATTCACAAATATAAGTGCTGTCAAAATATTCTCAGTATTTAACTAAAGGGAGATGTTTGATTGTTGAATTGAGTGTAGTGAATAAGCAAGGGTTTTATATTGACAGGGAATATTTTTGAGTCTGTGATATTAAAAACGTTTTCTCTATATCAAAGCGCGCTGGTACATTTTGGCATTTCTCTTATTATCCACATGACATCATCTCAAAGTAGAAAACCACCAGTGGAATTCACATTTAGACATGAAGTGTGCATCTTTCTATAATCTCTGAGTCTCACCTGGATCTAGCAGAAGGTCACTGGTGAACATGTTTTTCACTGCCATGTTGGCACAAAGCTTGATGCTCCTCAGGTCACTGTAGCAGCGGTTGAGGTAGACAGAGAGTGTGTACTGCAGATCCAGCATCAGACAGGTCCAACGCACTGACGTGGGAGCTGGACCTATCAAACCTGGACCATATAGACATAAATACTTCCATTGCTGTAGCAAGATAATTTGCATTACATGCAAAACAAATGAAAACAGTTCCTCATAGCTACATAAGTCGTTATGTATTTTTACCATGTCTTGCGGATTTGGCCGTGCTTTCATAGACTGAATCCTTTGCAGCTCCGCACAGGAAAGGAAACTGAAGCCAGGTAGGTGTGGACTTGAACTCTTTGAACATGTTGGAAAAGGAGATACGGACCACCTGGCCCTGCTATACATCACAGCACACAGAGGGAGAGGGAAAGGACATGTCTTCCATTTGTCACAACTAAGCAAGATGCTGGGGTTTTCTTTTGACCGGTTCTAAGATGCTAACAGGCTTGCTAAAAGATAGATTGTTTAGATAGCGCAGACATATCAATACTCTTGATTTTAGCACGCGTACACATGCACAGGATAATCCAACAAAATCTGGTTCGATACCTCAGCAGAAACATCCAGGTGGACCACAAAGTATTTGCCAGGGGTGGGCCTGAAGAGAAGGTAGAAGTAGCGCCCTGTCAGCCCCAGAGACTGGTTGCTGTTTTTGGGTACCAGGATGTAGCTGTTGGCAGGGACAGGACCCCTGATCTGGAACACTGAACACTTCAGTGTCTTGTTCTGGTGGGGTTTAATGGAAAGTGGACATAAAGTAAAATAACTTTGGTCTGAATACTTATAGTTAGTGTTGAGAAGTTTTAATATTGGAATCTTTTGTAGCTGAAATGAAATGCAAGCATAGCTGCCCTAGGACAAACACAGTGGTGTTTAACATTTAAGAGATAGTTATCATTACATATATATCACAATTATAGAGAATATAGAGTGTAGCAAAGTTACCGTGTAACTTGACACATCCCCCTCTTTTGCCGACCTTTTCCAGTCTTCAACTCTGACATGTTTGAATATGTTGACGTAAGGATGCTGCCAACCTGCGGAGTCAAAACCGGGTTCAGGAGCTGCTAATACTTCACGGTAACTTAATAGGTTAAGTATAACAGCATTAACTTTTAAGTTGTTAAGTTATGGCTTCTATCTCAGTCTTTGTTGTTGAATAGTTTGAAGTAGCCATACCTAGCGACTTAAAGTAAAAACATTGAAGTTCATTTTACCTTTGGAGGCCATTGATAGCGAAATCCACCTATTGAGGTCTCAGTCTTGCTGCAACTTGTTAAAGCAAAAGACAGCAAAGGGATCAGGAAAGCCCCTTCTCCGTTTTCCAAATGTCAAACCGATGAAACATTTTGTTTTATATCATTATGAGATGCGAGGGCTTTTCCAATTCTCCCGGGTACCAAGTAAACAATACTTTTGATTCGACAACAAGACTTAGTGTAGCAGTTATATTCTTCCCGCGCCAGCTTCCGCCGTTACCAACTACAGCACGACGCTCATAACGTCTGTGCGTTACTTTCCCTGGCGCTTCTGGGTAATGCAGTCCATAGAGCAAAAACATTTTGAAGCATTTTTTGGAACTTTGTTGACAATACTGCTTTTGTTTACTACCCTACTTTTCATTCTAACCATATTTCATATCAAGTGAAGTAGTAATCACCCCAAAAGTGGATACAGACGTGAGGCATCAGCTGGAAGAATGGGAAAACTGATGTGCTAAAATCAAATGTTTTTAGCTAGCTATATACTTTTTGTTTGAGTTTTAGCCCATGGTTGCATATTGTGTCATTTTCAGTGTATGACTCTGTCTCTATAGTTGAAACCCAAACAAAGACATTATAGATCACAAGAGCCATACAACCCTGTTCAAGCCATCTCCTTTGCTGCAGCACCAGATGATGCTTGTTTCCATGGAAATGATGACTGCTTCTAAAGCCACGTTATCACAATACCTCAACTCGATGCAGGTGGCCTTTGCGTTTTTCCTTTATTGTCACAGAGGTTCTAGGATTTGATTATTTCCCCTTTTGTGTTTGGTATACAGTATGATTGTATATGGGAGACTTTAATTTTAAGTTTATTATTATTCAAACATCTGATTTACTTTTGTTTGCTTTGTGGAAATAATGCCACAATATTCAGCTTAAATCTCTACACCTAACATGATAATAAAATATGTTTGTTTTTAAACAAAAACAGAAAAATAATTGTCAGTTGTGTTGCCAATGACTTATATTATCCACTGCAACAAGTATAGAAGTGTTGGAGTAAATACAAACATATACTCTATCTTATATATGTTTTTGTGCGATGAGTCATATCAGTATTCTTGTATAAAACTGCTGATAGGGAAACCTAATAAATCATGTAGCTGTCGCAGATTACCCAGACGTTATGAATCCAGTCCAGTCCTCGTGAAATAATGTGTAATATCAGCACAGCAGGAATGTAAATGAGTGTTGAATTGAGAATGGCAGTGTCCATTTTATTTCTCTACATCACATTAATTTGTGCAAACAGAGCAAATGTACAGAGTGCCATCTTAATAAGGACAACTACAGAAGGATGCAGCTCCATGCTGTAATCATGGATGCTAAGTGTATTTTAAATTTTCTTTAATCTCTTATGGAAACTGTTACTTCAATAATAAAATGATAATAAATATGTGAATAGCTATCTTAAATACAGAGAAACAGTTACAGAATGATATTAACTACCAACATACAGCAGTTTAACAAAATTACATAGTTACACATATTATACATATTACACCTACTTCTCATAACACTGCATGTTCTCATTCCTATGCTACATGATTGACCTCCCTCAGCAGAGAACAGTTCTTGGTCAGATGTCCACCACACAGCTCGGAGCGTTGGCTCTTATAGCCTCAGAGATGACTTTGGCCCCAGATTCTCCAATGCCATTTCCCTGCAAACTGCAGAAACACAGAGTCAGAATGACAGCTTGAGTTGTTGCTACAGTTGCCAGTTGCTACTCAATGGCGTACAATGAAGTGTGTGCTGTATGTAAGAGATGTGTAAAAAAGAAAACCCACTTTATGTATGTTAACTGGTGGTTTCCCTTCAAGGCCGTTGCAATGAATATGGCTCCATCCATACCCAGAGAGTTCTCCTGCAGACTGACGATGCACACAGAGACTAATAATTATTTCTTAATCAAATCTTCAGCGATTTAAGTGTATGTTGGATTTGGCTGAAGCCAATGTGTTTTCCATTGTAAAGCAGGTAAAATATGAAGCAAACTAGAAGAGTAATTAGGGTGTTCCTACTGTCAGCAATGACAGGCCTTGTGCTTTCCAAACTGGGAAAATGCTGCAATTTTGGTTCACATGGATCATGATAAGCTCCAGTCACGACTTACTTCAACGACTTGAGGCTTCTGTTGTTTTTCAGTGCATTAGCCAGAGCCTTGGCTCCCTCCATCCCGACAGTGTTCCCACGTAGACTGAAAAGGTGGAAAAAGGTCCCAGCTTTACAAAACACAACACTAGTTCTCATGCATAAATGGCAGAGTGTGTCTTTCTCTCTCTTTGTGTCTCTTCTTTCTAGTGTTGTTTCAACACGGTGCATTTGGTTCTTCACCAGGACACCAGGAAAAGTCTCGCCCCTTTTCTGGCTTAGGTGTTGTTCAACGAGCCTTCAGTTCACAATGTGTTTTCTCATAGACGTTTTTTTTTTTTGTTGCTGTTTTTGAAAACCTTTAACATGATACAACATTTTGTTTAAAGCCTATTCTTCTATGTTGTGTTATTGGGTTGTTTTGTTTTTCACTGTGTTGCTCTGTTGGAAGTAATTGCATATTTTGTCATTTGCATTACCTACAGACTGAAATACATTTTAATTTCAAAAATTAAAAGAAACCATCTATGAGAAAATACCTCGTCTGACAGAAGACTCTCTATTAGAAAGTGTTTATGGAGATAACAACCAGACAAGAATGTATATTTTTAGTTAATCAAAGAAAGTCCCTGACAATTATATCCAAAACTGAGGACAAATAAAAAGCTATCAAATTTGTAAAGCAGACAAATGAGAGGGTTTTTCCGGACAGGCAGCGTAATGGAAGGAAATGGCCTGTTCCTGGGATACAATCAGCTGTAACTCACAAAGTAGAAAACAGCAATACTACTGAGGAGCAAGACTGAGCTTTAAAATTACATTGCTTGATTATTATACAGTGTATGGCTGAATGTCAAATAACAAAGGAACAGTTATGACACAAGAGAGAGCTTGGACTCACTCTAATGTTTTTAGGGTTTGGTTGGTCACTAGAGCCTCTGCCATTGCAATGACGCCACTTGTGCCCAATGAGACGCCCTGGAGACTAAAGAGACGGCACACAGAACAGTGAACACATGGGAAAATAACAGAAAACAATTGTCTTACAAAGATAATTATATGTATGTGTATAAAAACTGACTTCTGTCATCAGTTTTTATTTATTTGAACTTAAAGACTGAAATGAATATTGATCAATCATTGTACACAATTGTAATGCCAACCATAATGTATGCAGAGACGCGTTGGTTTTCAGGGCTTCAGCAAGGAAAATGACGCCCTCATTCCCAATAGTATTCTCCTGTAGACTGCACCAAAAGACGGAGACACAAACACACACAGAGACAATTATAAACAAAACACCACAACCCTGCTGTGTCTGAAATTTGATTTGACCGTTTAGAGGGTGATAAGCCCACGATCAGTCAATAACATCCTGAAGCTAGTCATTTGCTAACAGTAATGTGATTTCCTGAGAGAATACGGTTTTGAAGTTTGGGGGAGATTTAATTACAGAGAATATGGTGTGTGGAAGAGGGGTGAGTGAAATGAGGCGGACGTCTGAAATATTGGCCTTACTCCAAGAGCTGCATTGTGGCATTGGAGAGGAGTGCATGGGCCAGAGCTTTAGTGGCAGAGGACTTGATGAAATTCCACTGGAGACTGTAAAAAGAGAAAGAGAGGCACATAAGGTCAACTATGAGGCAGATGCTGCATATATCATTTTTAATATGTCACAAGCACGAGCAATAAATGCAAGTAAACATTAGCTATAAAACTATTGTATTTTGATGAAAAATTATGCTGATAAGTAAAAACTAGTAGATGCTAAAAGGAGCTGAGGGGAACTGCAGAGAGTAATATAAATGTATGGGTTCATCACTACGAGGAACTCCTTTAACATAATATATTGTCTTTTGATTGATAGTATTAAAATACAGCTGTACAGGGGGAATTCTAATTAATCTTAACAGTTTTTATGCATTGTAATAAAAATAATAATAGCTTTCTGTTATACCGCATATTTCAGGTGAGAAATGGTTTCATCTTCATCCTTGTATTTGCATAACAAACCTTACTTACTGCAAAGAGGTGATGCCTTGGTTAAACTTGATTGCACCAGCTATAGCTTGAACCCCTTCATCATGCAACAGGTTGGCTGTGAGACTAAAATAAGCACACACACACACACACACACACACACACACACAAACACACACACACACACACACACACACACACACACACATTAATTGTGTTGATTAATACCATGACTGTTAAGTTGTTAATGTCACTATATTTCCTCAAGCAGCCACAGCATTCATACAGTTTAATCTCATGGGATTTACAATTTTACATCATCAACACTGAACAGTTGGACATTTCCATATATATATATCAAATATAGACTGATATTACTGTAATGACTTACTCAAGGTTTTGTAGAGAGTTGTTCTCGTAGAGGGCGTGGGCCATGTTCTTTGCTCCTTCTACCCCGATTGAGTTCTCCCTTAAACTAATCAAATAGGAAAATACATAAAAGTGTTGCAACATGACAAGTTTTCCCAACATTCTCAATGCCAAGCAAGTCTAGTGTCCATATGGCATTTTACAAGTATTTATGTACATATTACATGTACTGAGTAGAGCCCCAATGTTACTATAACTGTCATAATACAGGTCCCAAATGGTCAAACTAGTACTTAAAATAATTTGCTGTAGGCTTTTCATAAAGTTTCATCTGTGTTATGCCAAAGTATTACGCTACCAAGTTTGATTATCAACACTTTGTTGCAGGGTTAAGTCCTGAATGACATTAGTCTTGGGTTGTTACAGGAAAGCTACCTGGTAAAACAGAGAGAACATTCAAGTTTAATACTCACTTCAAGGAGACAAGGCCACGATTCAGCCTAAGTGCTTTGGTTAAGGCTGTCATCCCCCTGTTGCTGATTGAGTTACTCTGAAGTCTGTCAAAAGTAAGATTAAACACAAGCACAGTGAATGACTTGCAATTCAAACTGCATCATGATTGTTTAAACTCAATGTTAAACATTGGCAGTAGTATTTTGAACGGAAGGTGATGGATAATGTGGAGGCTACAATGCACTCCTGTGCAGGAGGTACTGACTGAAGTGAGAGCAGAGTGTGGTTGACTGTCAAAGCCTCTGCCAGAGCAATTGTTCCTTTGTCCCCAAGCTGGTTGCTGCAAAGACTGCAGACAAGAACAAAAATAGACTAGACACATTAAGAAGAAAATAACATCATTAATCTTGACAATCAGTATGTGACCAAATTCCAAGCTCTGTGGTAAACAAGGGTATTATTTATGCAATACTAACACAAAGTCTAGCCTTTTGCATGAACAAATTAAGTAACAAAGTTAGTCTATTAGTGAGCTACTGTACACCTAAAAAAAACATTTACAAAAAGTGTAAGGAACACAGAAAAATACTTGTAGTCTTGAATTCACTGGGCTCAATGTTAAAACAATATTTGCATAATAGTACCAGCTCAATAGTTTGTATAACGGTATAACGATTAGTGATCAGTATAGTGAACTAATATTTTAATTTAAGATTACATCAGCTTTGTGAGAGTCCGGTTTGTCTTCAGCGCATCTGCAATCCTTTTGGCTCCTCCCGCTCCAATCATATTCTTTTGTATGCTGAATGACATGAATAAAAGATGTAAAGATTACTCCACATCATAAGCACGAACACACATATATACGCATATATACTATATCTAGGACATGCAACAAACGTCAGAAAGTCAGACAAAACTCACTTCAGAGACACCAGTTTACGGTTGCACTGCAGTACTTCTGCAAAGGCCTGGGCCCCTTCCTCCTCAATGGCATTGTTCTGGAAGCTGAAGGGAGGGGGGAGGGGGGAGGGGGGGAATTGAGCTATTATATTTTGTAGCAACATAGTGTGTATAAACCAAAATCAATTTACTCAGCTATTATACTCACTTGATTGATACCAGGACTTGGTTCATCTTCAGAGCCTCTGCCAGGAACTTTGCACCTTTAGAGCCGATGTTGTTGTTCCGGAGGCTGACGTTATAAATAGGTGGTTAGATGATATATAGCAATGCAGAATCACAAGAGAAACACCATGTAGCAATATAGCACATGCCTTTGGAGACACACATTGTGACTTTTATTTGTTAAAGCTGCATTATATGAAACAAAACTATATTTAATGTCCACTGAATGCATGTTTAACAATTGTTTACCAAAACATTTTTAAACATCGATAAGATGGCTTGTGTAGCTTTAAGCTCGCGCTCGTTTACATGAGAGTATAATCGGCTCTGACATGGATTTAGTAATAGTATTCACAGATATTGTGATCAGCAATGTATTACACACAACTGCTGAATGCTTTCACATCCATATCTCATGTATCATCTCATTCTAAATAAAAGCATTTGAAGATAAAGGGTTGGGGACATTTTATGACCTCAGCAGCACCCTGTTTTGGAAACATTTACGTTAAAGTTTATTTTAGGGACAGCACGCAACTAAGTTTAGTGTGGGAGAATCACAACCATTTCCTCTAATGAACTTAAAAGGTTATATCCATCCACGTCGCTTAATTCAACAGAAAAGACAAAACAGATCTCACTTGAGAGAAATTAGCGTCCGGTTCACCAAGAGGGCTCGACTCAGGGCTTTGGCACCTTTGTTGCTGATGGCATTATCTGCCAAACTGGGGGGGTGAATAAAAGTCACAATCATATGGTACACACTCTTAATAATAATTATATTTATCATCATCAGCCGACTGTCTCTTACATCCTTGTAATCGACATGGCTGACACTATCTCATAATTTAAAAGTTTCACCATTTATGTGAGCAATCAGACAAGCTCATCTGATACAGTGGTTCACAACTACTGGACTGTAAAATGTTCTTCACACAATACTTCGTTAAGGAGTTGAAAAGTGGTCTCACCTTATCTTCTGGATATGGCAGTCTTTGGCGCTCAGGAGGCTTCCCAGCAATTCCATGACATCATCTTTGAAGTGATTATTCTCCAACCTGTGTAGTAGATACATTAAAAGTTTCGGCCCTCAATCTTTCTCCTGAGTATTAGTTTACTGGAAGACAGTGCTTTGGGGAGCTGACCTGAGATGGCCGCAGTACAGCAGCTGTGGGAGCAAACATTTCACTGTTGTGTAGTTCAGCGAGCCCGTTAAGTTGGTCTGTTCACTGCACTCTGGAGACACATGCAGCAGGTAGCCCAGCACAACGCAGTGAGCCCGTGTTAACTTCCCTCCTAGGTTACCATGCTGCAAATCTTCCTCTACACTCCGCAACAGCTCTGTGTGTTGCAGTTCCTGTAAGCAATAAGCCAGGTTGACTGCACGTAGGGACACAACAGCTCCCCCGCTGACCAAGAGGCCTTGTAAAAACCCTGCTGCCCATGTCTTCTGATTGCCATCATCTTTTCCAAGGGCCAGAAGCCCAGCAAGAGGTTTCAGTGCCACTGAGGACAGCACGCCTGTCAGAAAGCGCACAAACACATCCAGGTGACCATCTTCAGTTTGTTGTGAGTGCTGAAAGGCACTTCTAAAGTGGTTCTGGAAACCAATCTTGGGCCAAGACATGGTGCTCTCTGAGAACAAGTCAAAGATGGCCCGCTTGGAGGAGACATGGTAGAAAGTAGCTGCAAGAAACTCCTGTAGAGTCAAATGAGTGAACCGGTATGTTGTGTAGATGGCCGACTCCTCCCGAACAAGAACTCCAGCACCAAGACTGCACTGAGTTAACAGTAGATCTATCCCATAGGCCCTGAGGTCCTGCTCACTGAAGGTGTACTTGTGTTTGAGCAGCCCATAAAACGCCAGTCGACCAAGATTTCCCAGCAGTTTACGATTGCTCCCATGTAGCAGTTCCGTTTTTACAGGTTCCCTGCCTCTTGGTTCTCCTACTTCAACCTTCATGGAACAAAAGTGAGCATACAGCTCAGTACAAGTTCTTGGAAGGCTCTCTTGTGTACCACTCTGCATGATGTACATCAGAGTATCAGCTACTATCCAGCAAATGCATGGTATGTAGCACATCACCATTAAGATCTTATGGGACTCCAAGTGAGCCCATATTTTATTGGCATAATCCCTCTCAGAGAAGTGGTGGTTAAGGAAGAGCTGGATGTCTTTCTTGCTGAATCCTGGTATCTCAGTCACCCTGTCAACCAGTCCTCCAGGGATGAGTGAGGCCACCCCTGGCCTGGAAGTCACCCACACTGTTATGTCGGGGAGCAGATTCCCTTGGATGATGTTAGTAATTAGGTCATCAATGGGCACTTCTTTCTTTGGGTCATTGCAAGGAGCTGCATCAGAGAAATTTAAAGTGCAGCGGAATTCGTCCAAACCATCAAGTATGAGCAGTGTGCGGCAGGAGGTGTTCAGGATCAGACTGGGGTCTGTTAAATGAGGAAAAGCCATTTTCACTAGCCTCTCAGCAGAAACCTTCTCCAATGAGTTCAGCTCACAAAAAGTGAAAGGCAAGACAAAGCTCACATCTGTGCAGATGGCCCCTTGGCTCCATTGTCTGATGAAGTGTCGCACCCAGGTTGTCTTTCCAATACCAGCCACCCCGACTGTGAGGGAGACCCTGGGAGGTAAACTGACCCGGGTCAGGGGCTCCAAGAGTTTGGCCAGGCCCAGCTGTCTGAGATGATTTCTTTTCCTTCCTCGAGTCACTCCCACCTGCATTAAATCATGTTCCTTTTGCTGGAGGTCGGAAAGTCCATCAACCAGAAGTAAAGTTCTTGAGGAAATGTTCAGTTTGGGGCAGCTGACAGAATCTCTGTCTCTGTACTGCTCATATCGCTGTAACAGCACCTCTTTATGCTCCTTTACCATAGAGTCTGCAAGAAAAGGAAATTGATTCAGGTCATTGGAACTGAAAATTTACAGTTTTTTTTATTTTTATTACCAAGATATTCAAACAGGTAATAGATTGCATTTATATACCGCTTTTATCCCAAGAGTGGTACAAGGTGTTCAAAAGCATTACATTTACATGCACACATGTGTACACTGAACACAGCATTCAGCTCCTCCAGAGCAGTTGGGTGCTAAACATCTTGGTCAGTGACACTTTAACATGCCGTTAAGAGGATTCAGGAATTAAACCATTATTCCAGCTATTACTGCATGATCTGCTCTACCACCTGAGATACCAGATGCCTAAACTATTTGTTGAGAGCAATTTATTTTTGACCCTTTAAAAGAATGACCAACACAGAGAGCAAATCCCATTTCATACTCCTTACCATGGTTTATGATGAGCTGGGCCACCTGAGAGTCTGAGCTCTCCATGAAGCCGCGGAGGGCATCAGACCCTTGAGTGTCCTTGCCACTGACAATAGTTGTGAGCATGTTAACCCGCTCCTGCAGCCGGCCGGCTTCCTTGATCTTAGTCTCCTCAGCTGAACTCAGCACATCCAACTTTCTCAGGTGGATTAACATCCCCTCCAGGAACGAGGTTGTACTAAAGCGTAGCAGCTGGTCTTGATGCTTTTGGATCCAGTCAAGTTCTAAACCAAAACAGAGCCCGGAGAAAACTCTTAAGTAATGATTAGTGAGATAAAGTGATAATTAACAAAGACAATTTCTTTAGCTAGAAAATTTTTTTTGGACGTACAGTTGAAAAACATAAACCTGAAGAGCAGGTCTCTTAATTTCTGTCTTTTTGTCAGACTTTATAACAGAGAGTACTGAAAAAAATCAGTCAGTCATTGAAAACTGATACATACACATACACTGATGGCAATTTATAAAGGGACAGATGCTGGCCATTCTTATTATGTGCAGCAGAGGACAATAACTTTTGCAATAAAATGTATTCTGTTATAGCCCTCGGGTTCTTGCTGCTCCCCATTGCTTCACATAACCATGAATATTCATTTGCAATTTTGTGATTCATATAGTTTTTGCAACACTTTACATACTGCACACCCATTAGTATTTACATAACATTTCCTATTATGATAGATAATTCAGTGGACTGGACGACTGCAGGGAACCCTAATTTAGTTCTCTGAAAACACCTGAAAAATTCCCACATCAACGTGAAAAAAAATCTACAAAAATTAAATTAATCTGTCATCTGCTGTAGAGGCTTCAGACAGTTTTACCCAATTGCAAATTCAAAACCTGACCAGACTCAGTGTCACCAAACATCACCACAAAATAATCCTCAAAACAAGCAGACCTTGAAACCACTGTTCTCTCTCTACCTATCTTATTATAAGCGTAAACTTGGTTGCAATAAGTTTCACTACATTTGGAAGACTTTAATTACAAACTTCAACCATGAAGGCTTCATCCATCACAGCTCCTATTGCTTTGCTGATAAGGCTCTAATCTCACCTCCGTAGCTTAACATTCACAATATGATGTGGGTGACATGAATAATAATGTCAAAGAAACTGAAGATTAATCACAAACTGAAGATTAATCTTCAGTATAATAAAACTGGGGATCGTGTTGGCTGTGTTGTAAAAGAAACTACACTACATATCTTTTTTCATTTAAATTCCCTTTAGTGATGCTGTTATAATCATTATTATAACCATTGACTACTAGAGATTGTCCTCATCTTACTGTCAGGACCAAATATTGCTGTCTTTAGCGTTATCATCCTCCCAGTCACCCTCTAGAGTTTGGACTGGATGCTTTTACGGTTGTTTTTCTATTGTAATTGTTTTTGCACTGGTTTCTGTGTACGATCCTACGCGCTTGTTTGCTCAAAATGAATGACAAGAAAGGTTGAAAGGATAGAGGAGTTTTAGGAAACACAGGAAAGCAGCTGCTGACATTCCCCACTCCAAGGCCAGCAGCGCACGAGAGACACGACGAATCTGTTGAAGAAACTCTCACCCTCTGGTTCTGCTTGTGAGGAGACCGAGCAGGCCGTAGACTGGAGATCCACGTAGCAGTCGTCCTGCCACATAATTCGTTTGCTTCGGTCCAGGATTGAATCATAATGTGCCTTCTTTTCCATGAGAAAGCGTGGTAATTTCTGCCCTCAGATGTTCCTGTTTCTGTCTACAAAATAGAAAACAGCATTACTTAATACTTACTTGTGCAACAATACCATGAACTGGGCATGGCATGCTGTGATGAAGGTAGGTCAGGAAATTAACCGAGGCCTCGGTATCTTTCAAAAACGTCTTCCCTAGTCTAATTAATGCTCCAAATGTGAATTTACCATATTGTGAATTAAGTCATGCATTACTAGAACTAGACTAGAAATAAAGAAGACAGATGCTCTTAACCAGAGCAACTTATGCCACTCAGCATTGTGGTAATGGCCATCAGATAAGGAAGGCATTTGACACGCCTTTGAAAGTCTCTTTTTTCATTAACTAACTAATGTGGTTGTAGATTTTTCAGATATGTAGCATCAGGTCAGGGAGCCACTTTCAAGGCAACTTGTTGCACATTTCATACATAGGTGAATCAAAGTGCTTTACATAAGAAACTGAGACAACAACAGATGTAAAGAAAAACACAGAAGTCTGCCGTTGTACAGCCTGGGTGGAAAAAGCACCATTGATGCCAGTAACACGAATTAACATGAATAACCTCAGGCCACCAACCTTGATGTTTTTGAAACATGTTAATCTGGCTTCCTTGCCAAGAATGTACATTTTTCCTCCCACACCTGTTGAGTGTGCAGGTGCTTCTTATTGTTTTCAAACTATTTCACAGCCTTGATTAAAATTACATTAATGACCTCTACACGCTTTATTACAGGGTCAGTGTGTTCTGATGACTCAGATTAGCTGTTCCTGACTCTTGCTGCAATTAATTCACACCCCCAGGCTCTGGACCAGACTGCAGTGAAAGTATTGCAAAAAAAATTTTGATGCTGTTTGAGGTTTCACTGAGACAAACGGGAAATGGCAAATGCCTTCCTGTATGATTTGTTGCTGATCACGTAACTCCTCGCAAAGGAAGAAGATTCAAAAACCCAGACCTCAGATGTACTTGCGACAGCTTCCGCTGATAAGTTGTCTAAATGGCCAAAACCACGAAACAAACTAATAAACAACTATAGAAATGTGTTGAGAGAGTGTCAAACTGTTGCAACCGTGTTCAACTGACAAACGCACAGTAAAACAATCATCAACAGCAGCAACAAGCAAAACCATAATAAGCTGTATCATTTGCACAATGCAAGCATGGCAGCAATACACTGTGCAAAGAAAAGAGCCAGACATGTATAGTAGCCAATGGCAACGTGAGTTCAAAGTCTATTGAAGATATTTATTTTATACAGACTCAAGGCCATGATTGAAAGTTAAAGTTTGTGGCTGGAGTCAGTTTTTTTTTTTAGCACATTTACAGTGTCCAGAACACAAAACTCAACTCACCATGGGCACGTTGAAGGTGTCTGTGGGTGTCAACGGATGTGAAATGCTGCCAACAAAGATGTTTCCTGTGGTAACGCCATTATCCTCACAAAAGCGGGTGCAGGACAATTTCAAGTGTGGAACTGGAGGAATCTCAAAGGAGGGAAATCTAGACGAGGACTACCGAGCAAATTAAACCAGTCACAAATACACAGCAGATTCATTATAAGTCAGCACTGCTGGTGGAGATGCTGTTTCTCGCTGCACCTCTTCCTGTCTCTATTTTCTGCCTTCCTGTGTTGCGGTTAGCAGGTTGAACATTGAAAATAGAGAGAGAGAAAAAAAAAAGCCTGCTTCATACTTGTGCTTGCAATGTAACATTGTCCAATGGCCTGAAAGTTTAACCACGCTTCAGTCTCTTCTGTTTTAGACAGCTACTAAGCTGTGCAGAGAGCATATCAAAAACAGAGAGCAGGGACAGAGCGGGACACATAACGTGTCGAAAAACAACTTGCGAAGCTTAGCTGCACATCTGCGGATGTATTTTATTTCAAACCTGCTACATGTGCATTACAGGGAAAAATAAGCTGGAAGACAAACAGTGGAAAAACTGTTTTTAAATGAAGATGATACAAAGTTTTCTGTGACATCTTCTGCTGTAGACCATGAATATTTACTGCATGTACGTACATAGACTTTAAGTGCACAGTAAAAATATGTGTGTTTCTGGATTCTCTTGCAGTTGTGTTTGAGTGCTGCTGCGGTTAAAAAGGTACATGAACTTTGATTAGCCTTCCATTTCTTATGATTGTTGTCAGTGTGTTATATATAAATGCAGTATATATATATATATATATAGAGAGAGAGAGAGATGAATGCAATTCTCATGTGCTCTGAGCAGAAGTGTTGCATCAAATTGTGGATGAACATATCTCTTTTCAACATTTGAACATATTTGTTTCAAGAGTCAACACATTTGTCAATATATTATCTGGGGTGTAATCTTCAATTTCATGTACCTACATGTACCATTTTACAAAAACAATATTGGCATTTACAATAAAATACATTTTGTGAACATTACATAAGATAATTTCTAGGGGGAAAACATCATATTTGCACAATTTGAAAGCTAAAAAAGGCCTCAATATACATGAATTTGCTGGTCTCACATCTGTTTTTTTTAAATTTTGAAATAGTTGAACTTGCTGTAAAACAAATCAGATTTTATGGGCTTAATTCAGCTTGACAGAGGTGTATTAATAAATGTCAGAAATCAGAACTGAGGACATTCGTTCCAAAGAGGAAAACCTCCTCACCAAGGTACATAAAGCAAACAAACTGTAATTCTGTGCACCAGAACAGATGAGTAAGGCAACATTACAAGGTAATATCAACAATATTAAAAATGGAGAATATCCAAGCTTATACGTTTGTTTCATGGCACTTTGTATTTGCAATTTTATGATTATATTAAATTGAAACTTAACAAAAGTGGAATATTTCAGAATTTTTCACTTTTGCTCTACACTCATCTAGTTTCCGTAGTCCTATAATAAGTTATCATTTCAGATTGGCGATAACTGCCCCCCCCCCCGAGAATACTAACATCATATCCATAGTATTTACATTTATGGCTGCAGCAGAGATGGCTGTACCTTCCCTCAAACAAATGAGGAATCAGCTGATCAAATAACACACAAGTAAAAAAAGCACAGTAGAGGTTTCTAAAAAAATAAAATAAAAAAAAACACTCGGGAAACATAGCTCTGATTTTCTTAACACCAAGCAATCTCTCATTTCCAAATACAAATACTTATTAATACTCTTCATTCAAGAAATGACTTCATCATTCTCTCGCATCCCTTTTTCTAACTTTCAATCAAGAAAATGTAAACAGTTTGCTTTACGTACACATACAAAAGTGGTTACAGACACTCATCACAAGTTAGCTAAAGACATTCACATTTAAAAGACTATCAAGCCCTTTGAGTGACTAAAATGGACTATTACAGCATGTAGCAGGAAAACAAAGCAGGAAGTCGACCGTTTTGAAGTATAAATGTGAGCATAACAAATATTATCTTGGTTATAAAGTCTTTTGTTAAACACTGTAGAATGTGATGAAGCTTCCTGCTTGAATCAAAAGCACATCAAAAAGGCTTTTTTTCCACAGTAACACGAACAAGTCAACAAAAATGACCATTTAGGACTCAAGTATTTTAAAACAAAACCCTCCCTTTTATCTTCCTTTTCCTTTAAAAAAGGTAGTAACCAGCACTGTTGACAGGCAAAAGATGTACACTGACTTTTAGAAATATTTGTAATGATCTTGTTTTTAAATTCAACTCATGGGTTGCCTGATTTGATGTCTGAAGTGTCACTGGTAACATGAAACGTCCCGTCACACACTGGATGCAACCACAGTCTTAGAGAAGGACACTTGTGGTGGCATTCAAACAAACAACTGCACAATCAGCTATGTACGGGTCAAATGAACCTCTGATTACCCCCCACCCCCCCCTCCCATGCACACGAGCACTTCCAGATGGGAACGCAGTGATTCACAGCCTGGATTATAGATCTGACAGTCCCTCTGCATGTTCACTCAGCTCCATGGTGTAATAGTCCAGAGGACGTCTGAGAAAAGAGACAACATTAACACGTGGACACACCATATTAATGAACGTATCCAAATGTCACAGGATTAAAACTCGACAAAGCCAGCATCCATCCTAGGCCCTCAGACCCTCAGGGGCTCCCAAAGGCCCTTCTTTGTGTGTGGCAATTACTTTGTGGTCATTTGATTAACTGCATGATGATTCCTCACCTCCTCCTGTAGAAATACGTGAACAGAGCAGCTCCTAGTCCCAGCAGCAGGAGCACCGCTATTATCAGCCCTATCTGTAACCCCAGGGCAGACGCTAGGATAGAGTCAAACAAAAACTCACTTACACTTTTTGAACAAGTTGACATGTTTAAACAAAACGTGGCAAACATCAAACATCCTGATAGCAACTTTAAATCAGATTTTCTCATCTAAAGACTAGTACATTATGTGTACCCGAAAAAGCTTTGCCTCGTTACATTTTCACTCGCAGTAAACAGTGAGGCTGTTATCAATGTGATCAAATGAAAAACAGTAACGCTGGATTACATGCATGCATTCTTTCCTGTGAATCCCTCACATGTAGGTAGGTCATTTGAATCCTGTACAGGAATGGCAGACTATTAAAAATACTACATAGAGAGCTAATAACAATCTAAATATATTGAATGGCTGTTGCTGAAAAAAAACAGGGTTTGATTTCATGAAAATCCTTTGGATTAAAACTTCCAGGTCATTTTCATACTCCGTGTAACAGAGTGCAGCAGTGTATATAACAGCAGGTCCTGAAAAGGCTTCAACTTTATTGACTTCATTTTGTTGTTGGGAGGAAAGGACTTTATATAGTACAGTTCTAACCAAAATGTAACTTGTAAGAGATAACTGGCTTTATATTTTATAGACATTCCTTAATACAATTCTTTTTGAAGTGCTGATGAACTAGCTGTGACACCAATCATAAACCGACAGCTGGTGTTATGTCGTGAGGGAGGCGCTAACCTGTGCTTGTGTAACGGTCTGTGGTTGGAGCAGAGCAGATGTCTCCCTGAGCAAACGAAGGACTCATGTTTGATGTTTGGATGATGAGGGCCTTCTGATGGTCCGACAGCGCCTGGATGTCCCCCCACACTCGCAGCCACCCAGACACACAGGAAAAATTGGCTCCTTCAACACGAAAAAAACGAACGTTTCATTACCTACATATGAAAGTGTCCAGGACGTGTGTTATCTTGGTACAAATATACATTCTCTAAACAGAAAACAGAAGATGGAAGTTTACATTTGAAGATCACAATCCATTTTATTTAATGTCTATGAAGGATGCAAGATGTGATGATGACAAGGAAATAGCCACACCCGAGACTGTCCATCCATGTAATTGTTTTCACTGAATTCCTTTGATCGAACACAATTTCGACACGATTGTTCAAAGCTCAGGGACGAGCTAGTCATTTTTTACATAAAAACATCCACCAAATTTGATACCAAGCGACATTGCCTCACCTTGGAGATACAAGGCAGAGATGCCACACTGACACCTCTGCTCCAGGTAGTCGGCCACCTCAGCGACTCTCTTCCCCTGGATTAGACCACTGCAGTCTGGGACAAACAGAGAAGACGATGTCAGCTTCTATGAAAGCATTTTACTGGGTAATGACCGTTAGACATTCAGTTTTAATTCAGTATCAGTATTAATTCCCACATTAAAAAGGTACAGATAGGACACATGGGGGAAGAACTAGGGACGGCACAGCCACATGGTCGGCGTCTTAACTACAAGGCACCAGATCACACTTCATAGCTGTATCTTTTTTTAAGCTGTGAATGCAATGTTTGGATGCACTTAGAGTAAATGTATGTGTAAAAATTGTGTGTGATTATAGTATCCCATTATGTGATTAATTTAGCCCATTCACCTCAGTGTCCCAAAGTCAGATCCATTGGATGCGGGTAGCTATCTGCCACCATGAAGTCAGAAATGTTCTCATTTTGTGGTTTTAAATAGCATTAAGTCAAATCAACTCCGTTTTAGTTATTTAGGCCAAAATTACATACGACACCCTCCATCCTTAGACCATATTTTATTTATCTATTAAGTTATGATGCCTCACCTCCTGCCTGCTCCTGCCAGTCACTGGACAGGGGTCCGAGGCAAAGGTTAATGTCACTCGAGAAGACGGGGCTTGGGCAGAGGTTGGTGCTGTGAGGCGTGGGCGAGGAGCTGGTCCAGGAGGCGGGGCTCCTCACCTCACAGCATGAACACCGGCTGAGCGAAACAGGACCGTCTTCCACCGACCTGCACGTGCACGCAACAGTACATGTATGAAGACATATGTAAACATGCAGTAGTAATAAGGGTGATTAAGTAAAAAGGAGGGTAGGAGTGAAGGTTTACATGCATACAGATAAGTTTGAGGCAATAATGTATTTTGCAACATTTACATGGTTACAGTAATGCTCTGTTTGATTCACAAGAAAAAGGAAATAGGCTTAATTGACCCATCACTGGTGCAACAGTTCAGAAGTGTTACCAGTGACTTTTTCTGAGTTTACCTGAGAGCTGGAATCACTTGTCTCCCTCTGGTGGTGGACAGAGATGAGAGCAGCTGCTGGTTTTCGCTGAACACAAGTACATCTCTGAGACTGGAGTTGGTCAGAGCAGTGCCCGCCCTGCAAATACTGAACAGGTCATAGCACAGGACTACTGCTCCTCGCACTGGCACCGTAGAGTCCCCCAGGAAAGTCTGATCTATGCAGGAGAGAGAGGAGGTGAAGGAGTATAGTGAGAGATGGTGGGAATGGGTACAAAATAGGAAAAAGAACAACAAGGTCCCCTACTGCCCTCACCTGCTCCAGTGACATTTCCAACAATGTAAAATCCAGCCGGGTCAATAAATCCGGTCAAAGGAAGGGCAATGATGGTCCCACTGCGCTCCTGGTCAAACACAGTAAGCACCAGGCCCCGCAGGTTTGTCATGGGGGGCCCGTGCAGTTCCACAAAGGCCCTCTGCAGGCTATGATTGGTCCAATGGCCGCTAGCCACCTCACTGATGACCACACCTTCAGGGGCTGGAGGGGGGCGGGGGCAGCTGTTCTCTCTCAGAGGTGTAGGTGGAGCCACCTGTAGTGCATTTCATACATTCACAATTTTAACGCCTATGGAGATATCCAATAAGGATACATCTGCATGTAGTGCAATAAGAGAAAGCTGCCCAAAATTAACCAAATGTTTAAAGAAATATTATTTTGACGACGTTTAACGTGTTCATTGTTTTAGAGGTGCTGGTGGAGTTTGTTTCGAGTTTGGACAGAGCCAGGTCATCTAGTTACCCGTTTCCAGTCTTTGTGCTAAGCTAAGCTAACTGGCTGCCAGCTGTAGCTTCATATTTAGCGTACAGATATTAAGAGTGGTGTTGATAGTGGTGTTCTCTATTAATTACTGTTACTTGTATTCATTAGAAATGAGCATTTGTCTTCTTTGTTTTCTACAATGTTGTGTTTCTGCCATCTGTGTTAGCCTCTGAGAAAACTGTTTAATTTCAGCATGCCGCGTGAAACATTCGCCCTTTGTACTCACTGAAAAAGCAGACATGTCGTAGGGGTAAAGGCCTCTGCAGCGGCTGAGGGCCTCGTCACCGGGCAGAACATCCGGATCTTCAAGGAGAGGCAGCTGTCCTGGGGTCAGAGCTTTACTCAGCTCCTGCGCCTCCTTATCGGATCCTCTCTGCCGGTACACGACTGCATCCAGCAGGCCTTTGGTGGGGATTCCCCTTTGTGCTGCTGAGGGTGGGCCAAAAGGGCTGCGATAGAGTGCCACGGCATCCGGTCCGTTCTGGATGGTATTGGGGGGCAGGCGAAGTGATGGAGCAGGCACCAACCTGTCACTTCCCAGCAGAAAGTAGCCCTTAGAAGTGGTAAAGTGTCCACTCAGGCTGATCTCCCTGTAGGGTCTGTTGTTGTGCGCGCTGAACAGTAGTATCCAGATGCCCTGCAGGGAGACACGCCGTCCCGATGGGTGCCAAAGCTCGATGTACTCGCCGTCCTCCGCTGCGCCAGGTGTATCAGTGTTCAGCTCATTGATCAGGAAGTCACTGTTTCCCCAGGGAGGAAGGTAAGGTGGCGAATCTGTACCTCCTGGAATCACTAAAGCAGAAAGGAAGGTATTAATTAGCTGCTGTTAAAAGGAACTGTTCGACTTCACTTTGGCTTTTGTATGGATTTAACAAAGAACACATAACATGTTAATTAAAGAGCTTTAAAGATGCTGGCAAACAGATGTTGTTGCCTTTGGACAGAACCAGGCTAACTGCTTCCATGCTTTGTGATAAGCTAACTGGTTGTAGCTTTATATTTAACAGACAGATACGAGTATCAATTTTCTCATTGACAAGATGAGCGTATTTCCCAGAAGACCTAACATTTTCTTTCATCTCAACAGTAGATGAGATTTTATTTAGTTTATTTAAATTTATTTTATTTAGTTGTTTAAATAAACATTTAAAGCAATTGATTTTGCTTAAAAGGAAAGTATTGATGTAAGTTAGTTATAGTTTTTTCGTTACTGTCTTATGGAGACCCTATTTAATTCAACAATTTGAAACCTTTAGAGTGACATTATTACTTTGTCGTGGTGTTGAACAATGTTCACAGGAAACAAAAGGTGTCCTACTCCACAGACTGCTAGCATAGCCCTATAATATAATGAACAATGCCATGAAGGTGCCACATTTACTGAAGCACCAACAAACGTGGCTTCTGTTAACAAACCGATGAATATTCTTAGTCTACTGACTAACGCAATTCGAAACATGTTTTTTTTGCCAAGGAAGACAAAGTCAGGTGATAACTCTCCCCATTCCAATCAAATGCAAGTCAAATACAACTTTGTCAACAGGGATGGCTGTAAGAAACGTGCATGCCAGTTTGCAGGCATCAACGTCTCAGAGCTGCATAGTTATGACACAGTATACGTCACATCAGGAATGCCACGAATGAGTTCATTGTAACTCCCTGCTGCCCAGATGAGGAGGCTGTTGATCTCGTGTAGTTTCTCCCAAGAGGAGTGAAACTATAAGATGAAACAATAAAAATGAAAACAGACGCGCTGGACGAGATGTGACTACCGTGACGTTTCACTACAGAAAACTGAGTCTCTCCAAATGTGTTTTTATCAGATTTTTGTCAGATTCCAAAAGATTTAAAGTTAAACCTAACTGGATGTTTAAACTCAGATCTTAATTTGCATCTATTGCTACTGCTTTTAGAGACCCTTTTTGGTGCTGTCCACTGACAAAGGTGCTGAAACTCAAAGGATGATTCTAGGGTCTTAATCTTATATTTTCTCAGTTATGACTAAGAACATTGTATTCATATAATTACTAAGATCTGGAAACATGCTGCCATTGCTACAACAAAGCAGAGAAACAAGTGATGATGTGATGTCAGATGATCTAAATCACTTAGTTTGGAGGTAAAAACTAAGGAGTTTACACACAAAATGTTGGTAATAACCTTTCACTGCTTGGTGTTCATGCAAAACTGGGACTTAAATGGACCTTGGTGTTAGTGCAGGCAGAGCTGATCGTTGTCAGTTGTGCAATTCATGCTCAGTATCATTGGCTCTTTGGTGCATCATCCTTTTTTTGGCGACCAGCTGACCAGTAACTTCCAATCACATTCAAGTGTACTAGGGGGCCTTTATAAACTGGCAGTTTTCACCATTACTGTGCTGATTCCCTTAAACCAGCACTGCTTCCTGCTGCTGCTGGCATTGTTGACTTGCTCCTTCAAAGAGCAGGGCCTTTCCCACAAAATGGGACTTTCTTGATGCATCTCTTATTGAAGTTGAACCAACAGCCTTTTAGTTTCGTTAACCTGTAGGTTTGTTTAAAACCGGTCTAAATTGTTATATTTAACTTGATGATCTGTTCGAGGGATGGGGAGGCGTGAGGTTGAGCCTGATTTCTCTAACAAACAGGCGTCCATCTTTCATTTCTCCTAATAGAGAACACACAAACATGGTTCCCTAAGATGAAAAATAAATAAATGAAAGCATTCATGTTTGCGTGCTTATGCATGTGGCTTGTATATGCCACATGTGCCAAGTATTTAACAATTACCAGCAGTCCTCTCCACTGCCTCACATTATCTCTCTCTCACATGTTGTTAAGATTTAGTTTCACAAATGTCACCACATTTACACATTCTTGTTTGTTTTTACAATATAAAAATGATGGGAATCTAACAATCTAATTCTAATCTCATTCAGCTTTTGTTGGACAGATGGTGCAAACTTAAAGCAGTAGCATATAGTTTTAACAAACTGACATGTTTTATTATTTGGCTACATCATAAATGAGTGGGTAACATGTCAGAATATCATATGTATAAAGTGCCATTGGTTGAATATTTGCTAATGAAATGTGAGGAGCTCAAGGATCCCATAAATTGCACAATGCCTGGATCAGGTGGGAGTTAATGCTGCCTGTGAATCCCACTGTTACATATATGAAATCCTTTGTTTTTTGGTTGACTGCATCTCCTAAGCTGTCTCAAACAAACATATCTTAATAATGCTCAGCATCAATTAGACACTCACCAATACTGTGTGGGCAGATCTTTGGCCAGGGGCACTGGTTGGGCTGTCCAGGAGTCTGCGGGGCCTCCCAGAAGACACCAGGATCTCTGGCCCAGGTGGCCACACCACAGCGACTCAGACAGAAGCCTCCCTCTCTCAAACTGACAAAATAATGAAATCATTTATCATTTACAAATTTGCCCTTATTTTGAAGGGTTATAATATTGCAATTGGTTAGTGTTGGATGAAACATTCATATTTTGCAGTCATGGCTCCAGGGATGTCTGTGTGTCAGGATGAATTCTACTGACTTTAGTGATCCCCTGACTTTGCTTGTAGCGCCACCAGAAGGTTGACATTTTTGGCTTTAACTAAATGTCTTCAAAATTAACCGTTGAACCGATGAAATCTGGTACTGACATCCCAAACAATGAACTCTAATAACTCCGGTAATCCCCTGATGTTTCCTCTAGCGACACCAGAATGGTCAAAGGTTGAATGTATCCTGTTTACAAGATGAATTATCATGACACCTGGTACACGCATTCATGTCACCCTCAGGATGAAGTCACAATTCCTCTGACTCTTCCTCCAGCACCATCATCAGTCCAAAACTTTGTGTTTACTAGTAATTAGCAAATGTTAGCACGCTAACATGCTAAACTAAAATGGTGACCATGGTAAAAAAGCATGTTAGCGTTGTCACTGTGAGCATGTTAGCATGCTGTCAACGTGTCTGTAAACCCCTCTCATTTTTTTTTATCAGAGAGGTGTTAATTAAACTTGCAGGTCAAATTTGTTCCGCATTTATTTAAAAGTGTATTTTGCTTAGAGTGAGTGAGAGCCTACTTGTGACTACTATTCGTCCGTGATGACACACAAAAACAGGAAAAAATGATTCATTGGAAAATTCAAAGAGGAACGACAGTCACAAGCTGACACTTTGCCTCATCGAGTGAAATACGTTTAACAAAATGTGTTTCGCAACACTTGAAACTGTCCTCAGCATTACTAACCCATCAGACAGTCACACCAAAACACATCATGAACTCCACCAAACCGGTACCGATTCTTTGCACCTCTTGTATGTACTGCAGTCAAATTGTTTTTTTGTTTTTTTTTTTACTTTTGAAGTTAAAAGTCTAAACTGTCGTAGTGTCTTGCCTGGTGCTGAGTTGGTAGGGCTGTCTGCCTGGGATGAGAGTCTCTGTGAGGTTGGCACTGGGCTTGTTTCCAGGTCCAGAAAACACAAATGCATCTAGAGGCTGTATCTGGCTCAGTGAACTGCCCACGGGGAAGTCTGAGGCCCTGCCACTGTAAATAGCCACTGCCCCAGACTCGTCTCCTGAGAACAAATCGGAAATAATTCTATTAACAAAGAATTCACAAAAAACAGAAAGTGAATGAATGAAAATTTACTGAAAGTGTCCACGTGTGAAACCAGAAGAACAAAAAAGCTGGAACACTACAACGATGCACTTATAGTGCGGGTAGATTGCCTCATCCAGAGCGTTAGAGCAAGATCGTGACAACCCTCGGCCCACTGACCTTTCATGTACTTCTTCTCTATTGTCACGGAGATCAACCCGTTCCTGGAGGTGTCCACGCGCACGTCCACACTCACGCTGACCCTGTCCGTTTTCCCATCCAGCACGACCAGCACCAGAGGACCTGCTGCTGGGGCCTCCGTTAGCTCCACCAGCCCGTCCACCTGCCCTCCTCCCAGCTTCAGCTCAGTAATGACAGGAATGGTTGCGGGGGCGGCAGGCGGCGTGCAGTTATTCCTCTGACCTGGGGAGGGCGAGGACACCTGAAAGCCCCAGCGATCTTCGGACAGCAGGCACCTCTCAATGGACTCGTCCCCCTCGAGGGCAGTTTCATCCTCAACGAAGGCCGGCTCCCCGGGTGTCAGGGTTTCAGCCAGGAACTCTGCGCCCCCTGTGCGCCGAGTCATGTACACTACGGCGTCCACCAGCCCGATGGCCGAGACGTTCATCTTCTCACTGTAGCGAGCAGCAGACGTGTGGTACAGGACGATGGCGTCCGGTCCGTTCTGGACTGTGTTGGGGGGCAGAAGGATGGCCGGTTTGGGCAGCATGTCCACCGAGCCCACCAGGAAGAATCCTCGGTCATCGGTGCTGTGGCCTTTGAGGTCCAGGACCTTGTAGGCCACGTTTCCATTCCCATTGTAGAAAACAAGGGTGTAGCCGTCCAGTGAAGCCCGTTGTCCGCTGGTGTGATACAACTCCACAAACTCGGTGGTGTCCAGCCTGGGGTTGTCGGCGTTGATCTCGCTGATGATGAGGCAGGGGTCGCCGCTGACTGCCGCCGCCAAGCAGAGACAGGCCACGCAGGCCAATGTCACCACCATGGTTTACAACTTCTCAGAAACACCTGCACAGCGGAGCTTCTGCAAAAGTACACACAAAGACCACTAGTTGCATGAAACAAACGAACTGAGGGAGTGTTAATACAGTGATTTCCTGTGATTTTATTCAAACCACAAATGAAACACAATCTGAGCCACAGAAAACCCCCCACTGTGTTCACAGTACTGTGATCAAATCTTATGTTTACTACTCGCAGCCCAGACTCCCTAGAGAAGCCTCATGATATCATGAATGAGTCTTCTATGGCTCTATTTTCTTGCCTGTAGTGACACTGGGAGCGCACGTCTTCTGCATGAGTCATGTCATGTTGCGAAACACACTGGCAGGGAATTGGAAACTTTGCATGAAACGGTGAAACGCTTCAGCTGCGGATAAACAGGATTAAGTAGCCGAATGCACAGATCATCTCACATCAATGTGAGCTGTGTCACCTTTTTAAAAAAGCTTTAAGTCAGTTTACCAACCCCATTTCATCCCCAGATCACTCAAAGTCGCCACGGCTTTAACGTTAGCTTAAAAGAATCGGTCTTAAAGAGGCTACATTAGTTTGCACGACAGTCACTCTTTTTAAAACCACGTTGGGACTAAAAAAAAAAGACGTCTTTAAGATGAAGGAACTGTCTGTGGAGTTAAAATCTACCCTGAAATGATCTCCCATCTCCCGACAGTTATTCCAGTCACGGTTGGGCTGCTTAGCGTGCATCTTTCCGTCGAAAAAAAAAAAAAAGGGCTGTCAATCTGCTTTCTCTCAGGGCCACATAAGGTCCTGAAGAAAAAAAAAAAGGCTTCGTCACTTACTGTATTTTCTTGGTCCTCGGTCGGCCAGGTGTCGCTCGTTGCACACGTCGAAGCCCCTCCGGTTGAATGCGAAAAGCGTCACCCGCCGGAAGTAAATTTGTTAAACTTTTGTTTTCTGCCCTCCGCCGCTCCCTTCATTCACAAAGCAGCACTTTCTCCCCCCGGACTGTGGGCGGTCAGACTGACTGAGGGGGATGATGCGTGCCAGGGAAGCTCTCTCTCTCTCTCTCTCTCTTCCCCTACGGCTCAGTTCACCATTCAACCCTCCGCAGCTGAAGATAAAACACCAGTAAACCCAGTGAAACCTAATGCTTGTTGAATAATAAGGCGCTGTAAGTGTAACCCCCCCACCCCTCCCAGCAGGTTTGCTGCTCTACAAAATGCATTTATACCGCGAAACTGTGGTGATTTATGTTTGCCACGGCCTTGAGCTCATCCCAAGTAGCCTTGTAAAAGGACCTGAAGGGGGCCCCTCACCTCGCTCTGAAACAGGGGACAGCGGGTCCAGTGGTAACATTTCATTGAGAGCCTAGATCCCGCCCACCATCAGGTTTAGCTTTAACCCCACGGTGTAGTTTTGGTTTTTGAGTGATTTTTCTAAAAAGCTGGATTCAGCTCAGATCTTTTGCTTAAGTAAAATCTAAATATACTTGAGATGCAAAAACTAAAAGTGCTCATTATGCAGAATGTCCAGTTTACCACTTGCTGTATTCATACACAAGATGTTCTGTTAGCTACATATTCTACATGAACTCTACTTCCATAACATAGAAATGGTTCTCATCTGGGGATTTATGGGACAAATATAATCAAAATAGAAATAATTGTAACATATAGAGAGGTATAATTTATAAATTTAGTAGTCTACATGTACACATCAATTGATGAATTAGACTTAATATACTTTTTAGGGCTACTAACACATTTCCTGGAAGAGGGTAAGTATGCACCTTGATTCATACCTCTCTTGAGAATTAGAAGAATGTGTAACAAACGGTTCAATATGCTGCTACACTTGAATCAACCGAAAAGACTACAAGGTTGCTTCATCTGACATGTCGCCCTTCCAGTCTAATCGTTTAACGCTAAATTGACCACAATAAATGTTGGGACGCCGTTGTATTGTTTCTCAGTCAATAGGCACAAAGTTTCATTTCTGCTTTCTGTGAAACCAGTATCAAATAAAATACAGCCAAATGAGCAATCTGTGGCCGGGGGAGTGTACGATATGTTGAAAGAGGAAAAAGTCAGATTTTTGGAACTACATTTAACCTGTATGTAAGTTTTTGATTAACATTCATTCATTTAAATATTTATTTCTATTTTGCTGAATTACCAGTAATTCTTTCTTTCTTTGAGAGTGCACACACGGTGAGGTGCAGCGCCGTGTAAGTCCATAACATGAACAACTCTTCTCCAGTACACCATGCTTTATTCACCAAATGGTGCACTGGAGAAGAGTTGTGAGAAGTGTTTTAATTCTTTTGGATTTGCCAGTAAATGACATACAAATTACTTATTACTTAAACCTATCATAGTGTTGGGTTTGGGTTTAAATGTCTTCTGAAAGAGATAGTTGCAGAATATGGTCTAGTTATTTACAACTTTATAACTTGGTCGAGAATGAGATACAAATATTTATATCAGCACTGTTTGTGGTCTCTGGTTAGGTTATGTTTAGCCTGAGCTCATCAAAGTCTGTGCTGATGCATTGAGTCGGCAAGTCATTTAAAGTGGTTATTTAAGATTGTTCATTCAGATATCTAAGTTAAATAAATATTCATTATAACACACAACATTTACTCTGTTGTCAGGAAACAGACAGAAAAAAGAGGTGATGTGAGTTGCAACATAAAAGGAACTGAAAATATTGTATTTTGGCCGTCGTCTGAATCTAAAAGCATTCTGGTCTGTGTCAGAGGTTATTACTAACACAGACTGATAATATCCCAGACAAGATGTGTTCGCTGTGGCTGCATGTGGATTTTAAGGTTTTCCTCATTGTTTTGAAGGCCAGGATTGATCTGTGAACGTGATATTTCAGTGACCTTTTGAGCCCAGATAATAATTTGACGTGCACAAGATTTTATCATAACCTGCCTGAGAAATATAATCTGACTATATCAGCATTGTGCTGTTTTAGAAGTTAAAGTAGTAGTATAGTGCATAAAGTAGTGCATAAAACTCACATTTATAGAATTTCTTTTTTTCTGAATCACCCTTTACCCTTTTAGTGTTTTTCTCATGTTTTTACATTGCTTTTTATCATTCCTGATGATTTTCGTTTTGGTTTACTCCTTATGTTGAATACCGTGTATTTAAAAGGTGCATAAGAACCTTTTCTAAAGCTCAAACCTTTGGACTTTGGCCGTTTAAGTCTCGTAATTTCATGTGTGCAGTCGTCTTAACCATCATTTGGATAAATGTCTTAGAAGCAGAAAATCACAATAACAATCCATATTTTCACACTGAGGCCACCATACTGATCTCATTCACATGGGACGAACCGCTCTATAATAAACAACATTTAGGAAGTGAGAAAATAAGTGAGAAAGAAGTAGTTTTAGTGTAGAAAAGGTGCAACGTCAACTTACAATCTCCCAAAGGAAAGATCGTGAAAGTTGTATTGTATCATAAATTTGAAATTTTGACAGATTTTGTATGCTTGTCATTCTTTCAGCTTGATGACATTTTTAAAACAGCCATCTCTGTTGTTTTGTCCCTTCATCATTCACAGCCAAACTCATATATTATCGACTATGTTTTTTACAAGCCTTGTTACAGTAATGCAACCTCTTTTGAAATGTGGGTGATTTTAATATCTTTTAGCACCACAAGATGGCCCTATAAGCATGGTTGTGTGTTTTATCTTATGTATTGCAGGCTTTTGGACAAAATTAAACTGTCAGCTGGGGAAAATAAACACAAAATGCCTCTAATAAGAGAGATTCCCTGAGGTGTAACTGTTTGTAGGCGATTCGGCCGGCACAGGAAGGCCTTTCTCTGATATACTGGTGAATATGCAGTGTTCGCTTGTGTGTGTGTGTGTGTGTGGTGCTATTTGACGTGACTGGGTTTATTTTTGACACAGAAAAAAGGTCAGTTGAAATGTTAATGATGTACACACTTTGTTTATGGTGTGTGCATGAAGTTGGCACTGCAGTGCGAGAAGGTATTGAAGCATTTCAATTGAATTTCTGTCAAAACGGTGCTCGCTTTTCAAGAGTCAACAACCCACTGACAAGGTACATCTAATTCATACGGCAGGTTTGTTTTGATGACTCAGTACTTAGATGTCGTTAGATCTGATACATCACTGGTCCCTGCTTGTGGTAAAAAAGACTCTTCCCCGTGGACAATGTGGAAAGACGGTATTCTCGGTGTAATATAGAGATCAACTTAATTAATTTGGAGAATTAATATAGGCTCATCTGTCTCCAAGAATCATTGTTAAGTCAATTGGAGTTTCATTTATATGTAATTGAGGCGAAGGTGAATTGAATAAACTTCAGCTGACACACTATTAATCAACAGTGACAAAGATTTATTATGCCAATTCAGTGCAATACATCAAATAAAGTAACATTTTAGTTCAGACATTTACATAGTGGTGTTAGTGGTTGAGGCAGATAGCAGTTAATGACAATTGCATAGCTGTTTCTGGCTACCTTAACAGACCGTGGACCCACTGTTTTCTTTGGTTTAGTATATAATTTTTCAGATAAATACAAAGCCACTCAGAGTAATCCGAATCTGCACGCCATCTGCACGCCAGCACTGCAAAATACAGCAGGATGCACGTTTTTATCTCAGACGAATGTGCTGTCATGTCACTTGTTTGATTGCAATGCAGAGTGTGACAGCGATTGGATGTGAGTGTTGAGTCATTTTGTTGGAAGTGAAGACAGCCAGCATCATCCCTGGCTCAATCATCAGATGAATTTCAGGAGCAGCAGTAGCAGGCCTGGGAGTATATTTTCGCCCACTGGGTATATGGGACCGAGTTGACAGACTGACCAGGCAGATCAAATACTGGAGCAGGTGCGGTCAAATAAAAGCACAGAACATCCGGCCTCCACATGGAAACTCGCCAACAGTCTAAAATCTAGGCATTTTACATTGCAGTACTGCAATATTAGAATATTTCCACCCACAATGTAGTATGAAGTTCTGCAGATTGAATAACCTGAGGGGAATTTAGACTTTTTCATGTTTCCATTACAAATACAGAACTCAAACTACTGTTCTCATATTTGTGACTTGGTGTCTTTTACATTTGAACTTGATTTCAAACAGAAACACATTTCTTTTAGGGGTTGCTCAAGGGGATTTTTCTAAACATTTGTCCTTTTAAATGTCAAGTTAGTGAATATGTTACAGTTAAGAGAGAAAAGGTTTCTAATCGACTGCCAAAAGCTCAAGGCACATTATAGATTTATTACAATTCATGATATGTCACCTTACAAATGGCATACATACATTATTTTGAATGTTTAAAGAATTAAAAGATAAGGTTAGTGCCTATTCTACTTTTCTGTATTATTAACAAATCTCCTAAAAAGAACAAAACCACAAATTTGTAAGTCCCTCTCATAATATTTTCTGACTTACACTCTCATGGACATTTATTCCTACAGAAGAAACAAGTCTTAATAAAACAAATACTCACAAACACATTTTCATTTAAACATAGGCTAGTTCCTGACACTGTAGCTTTTAGCAAACCTAGCTCAAACAGGAACACACAAAAAAAAAACAATGCATTTTCTGGCGACTATTTTCAGCTGTGGATTAATACATATTTGGTACATTAGTGAGTATTTACAACAGTAGTAGCTGACTTGTGGAATTGACTCGAAACCAACTCCAGCTCCCATGTTCAACATGATGAAGGAAGTTGTCACCCAGTGCAGCAATGCAGCTCACTGGTGTATTTTCAATTGTTTTGGTCAACAATGAAAGTCTAAAGAGGAATAAACTCACTTTGGCTGCACAGGAAATTCTTGTTTGTAGGATCAATTAATTGTTGGTTTTGGGTAATTTAATATGTTGACAATAAGAAAAAAAATTGAATAACACCAGACTTGGTGCAACCTTGCTGCTTTAGATTACCTGCATGTCAGCAACCTGGCCTAACATAACTGACGTAATCATTGGCCTTTTGCATGATCTTTTGTTCATCCTGTGTATAAATACGCAATACCCTATCTGCAGCTATCTCACACCAAAAATTGCTTTGCATGCTGCTGACCCTAAAAGCTTCCCTGGTGTGCCTCAAGCTAATTTCTCACCTCATTAGCCTGGACAGACATAAAAACTGGGACGCTGTGAGGACAAAGCAGGTTTGTGTATATCCACCGCAGGAAAGTATGGGACTTTTCTGTGCAGTGAAGAGGGAGGCCATGTTAATTGGAGTGTTTGAACACTGTAGTTCTCAAAGGCACTGTAATGACAGTGAATTGTGTGATAAGAGAGGGCATCAATGCATCACAGAGAGTCACATTTGACTTGGAATTTGTGTGTCAATACATGATTGCACACACGTGCACGGTCTAACCAGGAGGTGATGGCAGGGTCTGACTTTGATGAATAATGTGGGACGGTCTGTTTTCTCTCCCCCACTCCCTCGCTCTTGCCCTCTCCATCTCTTTCTTCTTTCCTTCCTCCCTGTCTTGCAGGCACAGAGGAAGCTTTCTTGTGCTTCTCCTTTTTTTCTAAAGAAAGCACCCAAAGCACCTCATCAGCATTCAACATGCATCAGCGGCTCACTGCGTCCAATCACGTACGCTTACCATACAGAGTGCATGTTTGTGTGTGTGTGTGTGTGATGGAGGGAGACAGGCAGAGACAGGCAGGGAGAATCCCTTTGTGTTGCCTGTGAATCCCCAAGGTCATGTAGTACCAAGCGTGAGGTGGAGATGATGTTCCAGGTCAAATGGAGGATTAGGATTTTGTACCGTACATTTAGGTTAATGGCAGTTAAAGGCATCACCAACGTGCTTCTGGTTGAACAGATGTTGTGTTGGATTATTGATCCAAAGTGATGCTTCATCTCAGATCTCAGCACCAGCAGAGAAACCCCTCACAGGCTCAGTCTGATCTTGTTTTGACGATGTTAACTTTCTCCAGTGAATATCCCCCACGTAATCTGCGGGTTAATCCGAAAGGGTTAACTGCTGAGAGGGGATGAGGAGGTGTGAGAGCGGGAGCTTGGCCACAACTCGATTTCTCAGAGAGATTGCAGTCATGTTTGATACCCAGTTCCCATGGCAACCAGCGACCGTGGTGTACCTGACCCACATATGTGTACGTACACAAACACGCGCTAACCATCTGTTACAGTCGCTTTGTACAGCAGCTCGTGGGGACTTTGAATGGTTGAGTCTATCAGATATGACAAGAACAAACAGAGGAGCCATGAGCTGCTTTCACCATTTCGGAGAAGCTGTCAGTAATTTGCGTTAAGAATGGCTGGAAGTCACACCGAGACAAGCTGTGTTTACAATAGGCGCTGTGGACCTATGGGTATTATTATAAGTATGATGACATATAATTTGTGACCAGATGGAAATACTTATACCACAAATAGTTACTCTGAAAATATACATAATTCAAAACAATTTTACTCAAAGAGCCATATGAACAGTTTGACAGTAAACTCATTGTACTTCTATACAACTATATTGCAGTGGTGGAACAAAAGTAAGTACATTTACTCAAGTACTGTCATTAAGTACACTTGGACACACTTTATACATGTCAGAGGCAACGTTTATGCTTCTTACTACACTAGATGTATATGAAAGCTATAGTTACTACAGTTAATCAACACAAATTATGATTTGATTAAGGTACCACATGAAGCAGTTTAAAATTAGGCCCACGTTTACCAAATAAGGTGATGCTTACACAAAAATGCATCAATTATTGTAATCTAATTTTGGTACTTTAAGTATCATTTATGTTAATAATCATGTACTTTTACTTAAAAATGTAAATGCATGACTGGACACTGAATGTTGTGACCTGGAGGTTAATGGGGTGGAGGAGGGTCACAATGATTCTGCACTATAATGACTGCTGACGGCATGCAGGAGAAGAACAGATTTAAAGTTTGACAGCAGCGAGACGATTGCCTGATGCAGATCTTGGCGAAGTCTGGTTGGATAAGAGAAAGAGTAAATGCCCATAAGCATCTGATTAAGAAAGCAGAAAGAGAGAGAGAGAGAGAGAGAGAGAGAGAGAGAGAGAGAGAGAGAGAGGTGAACTAATGAGGCATAAAGCAAGTCCTGCTGGTTGAAGTTATTCATATGGTTATTTTGGAAAGGATGTAGTATTGAGTAGTAAGAAAATTCCAAATACTACATCCTTTCAGCCTATTGGGGGGTCGGTTTAACAGACAGAAACAATCAGTATGACACCTCCTGCATAGCTGTGGAGCTTATTTGTATTTGTATTTGTATTTTATACTTCATATATACCTAAAAGAACTTGTGGACCGTCTGCCCTCTTGCTTGCCCTTTTTCTCTTTTTCTCTGCATTGTCTTTTCTTTTCAGGATGTTCTCTCTTTCTCTCCTGGGTGCGCTATAATCCAAAATAGTTGTTACTTCTCCTCTTTGTCTTGCTCTTTTCCACTTCTCTCCCCTCCATGTTTCATCGATTCTGCCTAGACAGGGCAGGGGACAGTGTTCCCCTGTGGGGCATTCTGGGTAATAAATCTTATTCCTGTCTACATGTGGAGACTCATGGGAAGATTCTGGCCCACTTTTCACCCGGACAAATATATCCACAAAATGGCGGAAAGTGGGCCAAAAAAGTAGCATAGAGGTGCATCTGAATAAGTGTATCTGCTGAAAGCCAGTTAGTTCTTTAATCCCAGGACAAGCAGAGCTTTTCACAGCAATGACAATAATGTCAATGTGAATGTCAATATCCAATAACACATTGGATGGCAATATTCCACTGTTTCTCCATTTTAAACATTATTATATTCCTTTAAGTTATCCCACCATTTATCCAAAACTTTCAACTGTATTTAAACTGTTTATCCAATTCTTTTAGATAACTATTTTAACCATTTAACTGTAACATTGATCTATTTCAGCCATTTATTCATTACTTTTGGCTTGTTTCAATATGCATTATTATATTTATTAAATCAAATCGTAATTTCAATTATTTTTCAAATGAGTTAAGCTAGTCATCACCTTTCTATGTACCTCTGGCAGCTGCAGAACAAGTGGCCCTGGTTGGAAGGTTGGTATATATATAAAATAAAACTAATTTAAATGATATACATCATATTAACACTAGTTATCTTTCAAACTTGTTTCCCAGTGAAATCAATTTAATGATTATAATTATATTGTTTTCATTTCATTTCATCTTGCAGAATTACATCCTTTTGTTGTCAGTTGCAGAATTGTTGTTTTTCATATCGTACATACAGTTGTGTATCTTCTAACCTACTAAAAGAATTTACATCTTATAACACACATAACTTTATTAATAATGAAGAGTTTGGAGAAAGTCTGGTCATTACAGTATAATGCTAAACGCCATATCAGGACCAGAATATGCAATGGATGACTCACTTCCTTAAAAATACTCAGTTCTCTGCACTTTATTGGTCAGTCTTTCACAATTATCTTCAAAAGTTTTCTTAGACCTCTTTCCCCTCTCATTTCTATTCATCACTAATAAGAAGGAAAGAGCGAGCCCAGTGCACATCTCCTGGGAGAAAATGCATTAAATTATATCTATTCACATCATTACACATCTGTAAATTGAGAATAAAGTTATGTTACAGATTTGTGACAAAACAGGACTATTTGTGTGGCACTTACATAATCACATATAGCAAAACTCCACAGAATCAAAACTGATTCTGTACAAACTAGAAAGTCAGAGTGAAGATGAAAGTGCACTTTGCACAACAGTAAAGTGAAATGACCGTGCCAAATTCAGATTCAGCAAAAGTGGATTATGCCGGGGAGCTCCAACTCTCCAAAACAGGAGAAACATGCATGCAGCAGGATGCTCACAAGTATCTGCAAAGCACTGCAGCTGCAAGTACAAGAAAGTAAAAGTGAAAGTACAACTGGCTACCTTTCTTAATCGAGACAAGACCAGACATGCCAATTGAAAAAGAAATTAGATCTGAGTGCATGATAATAATGCAATTTCTTTGGGTCAAGGTTGTATCACTTATCCTGTTAGTTCAGTCCACAAATCAAATAACATTTCTATTGTTTCAGTCATTTAGATATTACTATAAAATAAAACATAGACAACCGATGGGCGTAAAATTTTGATTTCTGAAACTCATACTTTGCATGATCACACACACACACACACACACACAGAATGAGCAGCCCTAAATGACTATTGCTGTGGCTTTTAGCTATAATTGCACATCTTCACCTTTGCTTTCTCTTTTTCCAGGAACTGGTTTCATATCTTGTGCACTTCAGCTGCATGCTGTCCTGGGAATCTTCCTGCCTGACTGCGTCATAATAATTAAAAATTGAATTTATAGTCTGCAGAGCAACCATTTCTGAAGGTTCATTAATGTTTAATGGTTTTCCAGAATGGAAATTACGTAAGATAATACATCACACTTTGGAAGTCGCGCAGCACAAACAATAATAAGCGTCACTTTGTCAGTGAGTCCACTTTTTTGCTCCAAATATAAACAAGGACTGCTTACAATACAGTGGAATATCTGTGAATATATATACATATCAAATACAAGAACACCATATAACAGAAGTGCATTCAAAGGTAACTTTTAAAAGAAATGCTGGCTTCAAATCCTCCCATATTTTCATTTTCCTCACAGCTGCCCACAGGAGACTGTCAGCACTGTGCGTGCTGATACACTGTGTATCAGAAGCGACCACAATTAGCCTGGAAAGCCTCTCTCCCCGAAGTGCCCTTTTTTCACTCTTTCATCTCTCCATTTGCAACATAAGTGAGCTATTTTTGACTGCCTCACTAGTGATGAATACCTCAGAAAACCAAACCAAATGTAGATAACCTTCTTTGTTGGGAGCTTTTTTTTTTTTTTTTTTTGAGCTGAAGGCGAGGTGGTTGACTTGGCGCCCAGATTAATCACATCGGAATGTCTCCTTTCATTTAGTAGCTTTTTCCTCCATGCCCATAGTCTCATTGTTTTTCCCACAGCTGTCATTGTTTTAATCCAGAGACATTTTGACATCCAACGCGATATCACACTTGAAAGTACAATGTGATCAATAGATATCATTGGTTAGCAGTGCATTTCTGCATGCATAAATAGAGTTTTCTTTTAGAGAAATAGTAGGCACAATCCTCACGCATAGAAACACATACATGGAAATAGTCAGACAGCTAAGAATGTAGACATAAAAGCTGCAACAGAGTGCATCACCATTTGTTATGGAGAAATCCTGTTGGACCCTTCTCTCCTCCTGACAATATTAAGAGGAAGCTTTTGTTTCACAGCAACAACACACAGTCGGCTCACAGTTATTCCTTTGAAAACATTTGTGAAGACATAAAACGCTGAGGGGATCCGCACAGTATGTGGATTATCTCTTCTTGTGCAGGTTATTGCAAGCATGAATCTTCAGTGTTGAGGAGAATAAAGTAATTATTCATTGATCTACTGACTACTGATTACTAACTTATATACTTTTATAAGAGAACTGTATTAATATTCTCTGAAAAGGTGCATATAATAATAGTATCACTCATAACAAAAATATACTGCAAAGGTACGATTCTATTTCAGCTTCCTCAATCACCTGCGACCACCAAAGTATCTTTTTAACATGGAAAAAAGAAGGTTAGAATGCTATTCCTTCAACACGACTCTTGCCCCAGGCTTCAGGCTGTCAGCAGAAGTGAATCGATTGCTCTGATGACAGGAGTCCTGATTGGTCACCACCCTGGGAATATTGTGCACAGCTGCGGCTGGGATTTGCTGCCGGTGGCTGTGCTGAAAATGATCACAGCAGGTTTAAGGATGTTAAAGGGTGCTTTTCCATGCACAGAGCCCGAGTGTGTTCCCAGTCTGCAAGGTCACAGGCGCGTAATCCTCACCATTTACATGTCTGCATATTCAATCACTCACTGCTGCCTAATGAGTACAAATCGAATCATGTAGAAGGTTGTTTAGTTCGCCACCAGGTCCTCATTAAAGAGTGAGAAGGACAGGGTCTCATTTCCTCAGTGTCAGCCACACACGAGTCTTATCCATGAAGGCACAACTTCAAAAAGTGATTATCACGTATTCTCCACGGCCTCAGTGGTGTGTGTGTGTTGTCGGTAATCTCATGGGCACACACAGGCTTTGGATAATTGTGTATTAGTCACACTGATCTTTTAACTATATTCGTTAGTGCTGTGTCGACCATTTTCATGTTGTTGTATTATGCTGACGTTTATCTCAAGACATTGAAATTAACTAACATCACAACTTCCTGTTTATATCACTGCCTGCAGTAAAGTTGTCTCTGCATATATATATATATATATATATATATATATTTACATAAATTTGTTTACATATTTTTCTTATATTTAAAATATATTCAGCAAAATGGTTTCCTGAATTGCTTTGTGCTGTTCATGTTTTGTTACACAAACCTGCCTATTCTAACACGTCTTGCTGCATGGTGGTGCTGTTTATTTATTTACGGGTGTGCTAAAACGTTCCTCGGTGAACACAGGCTCCTTGCTGTGTATATTTCTGCTTATGTGCATGACTGGTGGTGTCCTGAGAGAGGAGGTGTATATGGTTTGACGAAAACGTACTTTTGATAGCCAATGAAAATGCTGATGTGGATATTTTTACATTGAATCCATTTTCCATGCATTGGATGACGTGGGTTTAGTTTTTAGCCCAAATTTTATTCCCGTCAATGCAAAATTCTTGGACACTAAAACTTTCCACTTCTGCTAATCCATCCATCCATTTCTTCACCAGTCATCCGGTATTGGGTTGCCATGGCAACTGGGTGATCAGAGCCACCCAGGCGTCCTTTTCCCCAGCAACATTGTTCAGCTCCTCCTGGGAGATCCCAGATACTCCCAGGCCACCTGGAACATGTAGTCCCCCAGCGTGTCCAAGGTGCCCCCCCTGCTGTTTGCACCGCTGTTCTCAAAGCAAGACACTTTGGTCCATCCGTACCAGGTGCACTAACCAGCGAGTACCCACAGACGAGGTTCAGAATGAAAACCAAGACCTTTGCTTTGTGGCTCACAGAGGAACACATGTGCACACCTCACAAATCTTGAGCATTAATAAAGGTGATCAGTTGATCCAGCTACAATCCAGAAAAGCACATAAATGTTACAGTCATACAGGTATAAACATCCCCTGTATAAGTCCATCTACGTCCAGCCCAGAGAAGCATGTCCCAGCCAAGCCCTGTTGGCTTCCCCTTGATGAGCTTAGTGAAGCGGCTGTGCACTGCTCTCTACCAGGCAAGCTTTTGCTGAACCGCCCAGTTAATCCTCATCCTTTTTTGTCTTTCTTTTTAAAACAGTTGAAAGTTTCCACGTGCAGCGTCTTCTTCACCTCCCTCTGGAGCACCAAACTTTAATGGGCTCATCACTGCCCCCCCGAGGCCGGAGAGTGGCAAACACCCACTCCAACCACTGTTGGCTAGACCTGCAGTCATAGTGGACATTTTCCCCACAAGGGGGAACAATGAGCCCATTTCACACTCGAAAAAAAACTCAACAAATTCAACTTTTGATTGAAAGATTTGTCCTTTCTCCAAAGTGTTTTTAAACAGTTTGTTTTGGTTTTACAAGAGTGAAGTCTTCAAGGACAGAGTAGCTCGTTTGGCAAATGTACGTCTGGTTTACTTGAACCCCTACGATGAAAAGCAGCGCACGGCCGCTTCCCTGAGCTTTTGTAGGGAAACATGATGGACTGTCATGAAGAGGATGTTTGGGCTTTAGTACTAGACTTGAGCCTAACATTAAAGCGGTACTGAATATCTGTGTAACTACAACAAAACTACTAACTACAACAGAAGTGTTTGTGTATAATACATAATAATTTACATTGTGACTATGGGTCATCACTTTGCCTCATTCACGCCTCTTCACGTGTGGTCTGCTGTCCCAAAGGCCTCAGTGTGCTAAGGTAAATGGGTCAAACAGGCATAATGAAGAAGGACCCAGGAACACACAGCTGGCCTCAGCTTGCTTATCCAACACACACACACACACACACACACACACACTGCGCTAAGGGAGGAGGCTCCCCAGTGCATCAGGGAAATCCATCGTCCAGAAGAATAACGCTGAGCTGCAGATGAAGATGTGTGTGTGTGTGTGTGTGTTGGAAGTGGGGCTAAGCGTTCAACAAGGTGCACAGCTCTTTTTTTTTTGCAGAGAAGCAGTATCTGTTATTGCTTGCTCACCTTCTGGTCTACCTCTTAATCATCATCCTCTTTTGTCACTTAAGTTGAGAAAATCAATGCAAATCACTCATTCGCTTTTTCAGAATGCACACAAGCCGCATTTGCATATGGACCCGAAAATGTCCAGTCAATATTGACATCACCACATTGATACAAATCACAATCACGTCAGCCTGTTTAATCTCTTCAGACGTATGTCTTTCCATCACATATGTCCCGATTATATTTATAGAAGCTTGTCAGAATCAGCGCCAAGATCAAGTCTGCCAAGGACAGATGGCACTTCCCCTGTAAGCCACAGCTTTTTAATAAAGAGCATGGCATAAAGAGCATGGACTGGGGGAGAAATTAACAAGGCTGAAAATAATCACAAGATAAAGAGAATATATTCTGTGTATGCAACCAAACAAATCAAAACACTGGATAGCAGAAGAGGGAAAATGTTTCCGTAGAGGTTTAAGTCACACATCTTAAGCTCAAAGGATCATATTGAACAGAAAAATTCACCTCACTGAGTCCTTTTTTTAACCACGGTTAACTGAATTTCCGAATCCCTGTTTAGATTTCCTGGCAAGTGTACAGGCTAGAGTATTTTTGGTCTTCTTTTAATAACCATCCATCTTTAGCAATCCAGGCTGGGGCATCTCTGACACCGATGATGATGTAAGAGCTTCAGTTGGATACGACTGTGAGGGACGCATCATTTTGGCATTTCCGCAGAGACAGGAATGCAAGCACAACACTTCACTTAAGTAAGTGATACAGGTGTATGATTGACTTTCACAAAAATACTTTATGAGCCCCATTAAAATGATTTTGTTATTAGCCATTTCATCACAGAGGCTACAGCTGCCTCGTTTTCTTCACCACTTCCATTTCTAAAAAGCTCATTGTCCCTTGAAGATTAGAGAGAGCCGATTAATGAGAGATAAGTCCCAGAGCAATAATAGCACACCAGCTTTCAGTGTCAGGGCTGAACTTCCCCGAAGTGCTCGAAATGCTGCTTTGATGTCCTTCTAATGTCATCAACTTCCAAAATTCTGTAATGTTTGGAGGCCTATTGAATCAAAGCACAATATAGATCTATAAAGAGGATTTTGATGGGATAATATCAAGTTGTAGAGAGTGAAACAAGGAGCATTACATTTTGGATAAGTAAAAATCTTTGTATAAGCTGTCACGTGAGAACAGTGTTAAAGAATAAAGTGTATTGATTTAAATACACTAGTCCAAATATTCACAAACAAACAAAAACCACACCAAAAAAAAACAAGATTCAATCCAGCATGGGACCTGCAAGCAAAGACCCCAAAAAATTCTAGTTATATAAAATAAACTAATAACAAATAGCACAACAAGTAGTGTTATACATGAAATATTTAAGCAACCCGCCAAATGTTAATATAATCTACTTCCATAATGTCCTAGTCTGTCCTAAAACATGATAACAACAAAGACTGCTATTAAGTGATAGCTGTGACATGAAAATTTTACAATTGTAGGTATTACTCATGATACAAAGAGTACATTTTTACTAATTCACCCACATCTCCTCTTTAAATTTCCATTAATAAAATGTTTTGATGTCATCCTGTTGAGCTAAAAAGATACTTGGTCTTACTATAAATGTATTTTTAGTAAGATGACCTATGTAGATAATTGACAGTATACAGGTAAACAGGAAACATGGGGAGAGAGGGAGAGAGAGAGATCCTCATCTGGAATCAAACCAGGGATGTTGCACTCAATGTTATGCATCTTAACCAATAGCCCACCATGCACAACACATCCAATCCAGAAACTTTATTGTGGATCAGCATCAGCTATAAAAAGCCTAATCCATTTCCTATTCTTTGTTTGTTTGCTTTGAGTACACCAGCTGTCAGAATTCAGTCTTCCAATCATGCTCTGCTGCAAAAAATTGGAACCACACAGTGTTCAAGCAGAGCCATCCTTCTGCACCCTGTTTTTCTCCTCTCCTGCTTTATATTCTCTTTTACATTTCCTTCTTGCCCGCTTTCTCACTGCCATCCATCCTCCCCCTCTATAAGCCCCTCTCTTTCTATTTCCCCTATTACCTTAACCTAACCCATTCCCCTTTCTTCCCTCCACACTTCACATACTCGTCTTTATGGATGTGGGTGCATTGCAAACCCCCCCCCCCCCAAGGGTCTTTAAGTAGGTCTGACGTAGTTGCATGGGAAGAATGACGCAGATGTATTCATGAGAGTAGGTGGTGTAGTCTAATGAGAGAAACAGACAGAGGGGGGAAGTGGCAAAAGGGAAACAGGGGGAAGAAGGCAGGAAGAAGAGTGAGAAATGAAAGAAGACAAGGAAATGGGAGTGGAAAAGGAGGTGAGTGAGGCAGACATATGAAGAGGGGGAATGGGAGAGGGGACGGATTGATGAATGAATGTTTGTGCATGCCACGGAGAGGCAAATGCCAATTTACTACACCAAGCAAGTGTTTCAAATTGAAGTGATGTTTAGAGAGAGGCTGGGGGGAGAGGGGGGGCATTTGGATGCAAAGCTCCCCCTTGTTTTCTTCCTCAAATCCTTCCTGAGTGGAGTTTGAAAAATACCAAAATAAACTCAACTAATTATTTACCCATTACCAGAGAGTGATTATTTGCACATTGCCAAAACACTGTGCATTGCACTGTATCAAAATAACAGCCACAAGCTTATGTATCAGCAGAGTTACACTTGACTACAACTGGACTACACGAGCTGAATAGCAATCTCCTGCATCCTGCAAGTATTTGAGTTCTGCAGAGATGAATGACCTCACAAGCCCTTTGTAGAAATGTATAAAGATGCATGCGTTTTGTGTTGAATATGGACCTGTTTTTGCTCGTATTTAGAATGATTCCCCTTTTTAATTCCCAGTTTCTGTAGTGAACTACATTTAAATTTGTTTACATTGGAAACCGCATTACTTAAAGCTCAACCAGAGTGAATAAAAAGGCAGGGGTTAGGCAAAATCCTTGTCGTCTAGAAAACAGAACAAAAGTCACTATAAGGTAACAGAAAACAGGGCTTTAGCAAATGGCTTGAGAGTTTGGCCGGAACACAAGACAATCTGGCAAAGGCTTGAGGGAGACTGAGGCTAAAAAAGTCATCCTGACTGGCTTGAGCAAGGAGCGCCTCCTAATAGACACACCCATGCCGTACCAAGTCAGGCTGTGGCTGTTGCTAGCTAGCTTACAGCTAACTTGTTGCTACATTTGCTGTTTGAGGGGGAATAAACGGTCCAGTCAAATTTGTGTGAATGACACAATGTAGCGAGTGCCTTACTCACTAGCAAACACTGTGTCCCACAATTTACAAGACAAGCAGCACTTTGTTTTTGTTTGTGTGTAATTCTGGAGGCCAGGGATACAAGAATAGCTGAAGAATAGGGACATATCTATTAACTATTACCTTGTTTTTTGGAAGTTTTGTTTTTGTCATGATATTCACAGTGAAATATTGTATAAATAATGTACACTGAACAAGCAGGGCTGTAGCTAGGATTTTCGAAATAGGTCATGACCTCAATAGCTATACGGCCATGTATACACAAATGTTTATGATCAGGGTATGTGAGAGAAAACATAATTCCTTGTACTTTACCTACTTCACCGACATCGGTGACCTCTTATCTTCAGCCTGTATAACTACACACAGTATATAACATACTCCTTGCACTCAGCAGAAGCAGCTGAGATACACATCCACCCCCTCTGCATGCACGTATTAATAAACCTCGTACTGAACAGACTAGACATCTATTTGTCTATTTTAATAAAATTGTATATAAAATGTTAACAACACATCCAAAAATGAACCTGACCCAGATAATGAGCTGCTGTCTGAAATGTGTGTTCAGAGACATTGTTACCTCTAGGTGATGGGAAAACTAACATGTGTAACTAACTTATTTAAAAATTTAGCTGATGATGGGGAGGATGATTGCAGCTCAGCACAAAGCACAGCAGCGCTTCGCTCCCTTCTCAACACGAGTGTAGCAGAATCATCAGGACGGCATAAAAACACAATTATCATATTTCTGAAGTGTTCAATCTATCAAGACAACAAATGGCAAAGGTTTTGAATAAGCACACTGCATTTCACACATTGCCCACACCACTATTTACTGTACTCTGTATTAAAGCATTTAAATGACAGTTGGGCATAAAACCTTAATGCATGCAAAGGGAAGAGATGAGGAAATATTTATGAAGACGGGGATGTAGAGAATGTGAATGTGTTTTTGCCGCTTTGGCTTACTTCTTGTAGCCTTCTGACTGTGGAGTACAAAGTCCTTGAGAGGACATATTTATGTGAGACAAAAACAAATGAACAAAATGAACGTGAGCAGGAAAATGAAGCTCATCTACATGAGGTGAAAGACAAAAGACCTGCAATTATTCTTTTACAAGTATGGGGAGTTAATGCTTGAGTAAAACAATACAGTGCATTACAATGACTAATGCAAAATGCTAAGTGAATTCACTTGGCTAGCACAGTGCTGATTTGTAATCGTGAGCATGATTTGATTGGCTGAGTCGGAGTAATTGCAAAAATAAAAGAGAAATGAATCTGATCCAAAGGGACTGTGAAGGGCTGAACGTGTGTGTAAAACACTTGAAAAGAAAACTTTAAGAAACAAACTTTGGAAACTGTCACGTAAGGGTAATAGCTCTGTGTTTTCTCTGTGACTATGATGAAAGTTAAGTGTCTTGTACTGTCAGTATCACTAAAGCACCTTAATCACAGTAAATGCTCTCTGGATTATTATCGCCACAGTGGAATGAATAGATGTGTGCAGGGAAATAAAGGAATAAGCTCACTGCAGACAATACTTCTGATTCCATTCATCGCGGTCCTTTATCCAAAACAGTGATGCCCGCAGCAGCACAGGGGCTTTTGCTGAGGAGAGCAGAGAGGAACCTTGCAGACTGCCTTTTGTTTGCTGCTAGGCAACCTCAACTTTAAAGCTGTTGATTGGCAGTAGTGTGTTTGTGTATGTGTGGTAGTCTGTGGCCAGCGTGTTTATCCCTTTTCCTCCAAAGCCACACTTTGTGTTTTAGAATTTCATAATGGCAAACATTTGATGGCTGACTAAAGTGCACTGTCCATCCAAACTGCTTTCAAATTGAGGAACGCCATAATTGTTTACAGTCACAGCTGCTTTTAACTTCCAAATTGCTCCTCTGCATTGCTCCATCTGTTTAGATTTGGGCCAGCCTTCCCAAAACTCAGCCAGTTCAGTCAGACAGGCCAAAGTACTTTATAAACGATTCAATTTTTAACTTTTTCCCTGTTGCCTGCCATTGTACAGCATCGGCAACCCAGCTTTCAAGAAATGCTTACGTAATGTGGCAGATTTAATCAGCCGCTGAGTGTGTTGCGTAACAAGCTTAAACCAGAACCTCAGAACATATTGTAATTATATTTGGGCGACCTGATCCTGATATAGAGGACATCATGGGTCATTTGATACTTAATCAGGTGCTGTTAATGCTTTTATTTGTATTGTATTGTACAGGTTCAGTTGGCGCTTCATGAGCTCTGATTACAGCTCTGGTCTGATTGCTGTAGGCGGAGCTGGATCTTTTTCCAGACAAATTTCTGATGTAACTGGCAAGAGTTTAGATGGAGAAATTCTCATGTAAATTCAGCCCAGTGAAACTTATGTAATCAACAGGTGAAGGCCATAGTTCTCATTATTCTGCAGCATTGGCGGAAAAGCATAGCAGGACATTACGTGATATACGTGCATAATAAGGTCATTAAAATGTTATGAGTAGTTAAGAAATCATTTGTTGTACAGTTGAATGAAACAGCTTTATTTCAAACACATAGATGAACAGAAGTTTAGCCAGGTTGTGAAATTACATAAGTGATGGGTACATCTTAACACTTCACAATTCACATATTTATTTTTAATACGAGAAGACCAGCTGGACCTGATAACAGGTAATAGCATGTAGAATATTAAGGTTGAATACTTTTATCCTAAGAGTAGTCATTGCAGATGGGATTAAAACCCATAAACAGGGAGTATTCAGATTCACACCAATCTACAAATACTCCATTACAAGTGAAGGTCCTGCGTTCAAAAAACATAAAAAGTAAAAGTACTCATGATACAGTACTCATGGCCCATGTGACTGTTAATAAAATGTAAATAATATAATGCTGTAGCTGGTTGAGTCTGGGGAGTTGCAGTTTAGTCCCGAGGTCATCACCACAACGGCCCACAAACCTGACCATCGTATTAAAATAAGTATAGAAATTTCATTCAGAATGTATAAGAATTTTTGTATTACAAAATACAGAACAATTATACTTAATTATTATCATATTACTTTATTTTACAACCCTGATAGAGTGGAAATGGTTAAATCAAAGAAGAAGACTATTAATATCTTGCTGCCGGTGTATCTCCAGGAGGGAGGACACTTTGTCACACTTTCTGTGTTTGCCTTTTCTGAGTTCCAAGACTCGCATTTAGTGACGACACATTGGCACATGATCAGACACACTGAACATTTCCCAACCTTAAGGGAAGACATAATCCTTCAGTTTATCTATAAACATCTAAATCAGCACAGAACACAGAGGTACATGATTTCCATCGGACAGCAATCATTTGTAATTGTTAGTTAGTTGGTTAGTTATTTGTGTTTTTTTGGCCCAGATGTTTTGTTTCCAACAGGATCCTTCACTTACATGTGGCTCGCAACTCAAAGGTTCTGTTTTTAAGGCCTTAAATCTGTAAAGAATTAATATACAATTTATTTACATTACAAAAACTAATTATAAACACTTTAAAAGTGTTTCTTATTATAAAGTTGTGCCATACTAATTAAATTAGACACTCAGGCCTCTGAACATTTAATTTATCTGAACATAGATTTACCCACATTTCTCTCTTCCCTTTATATATATATCACATTCTGTGATTAAATATATATTTATTTATATTTATAATGAATAAATATAATTTCACTCTTTGTTGACAACCAGGGTTCTTTGGAATGAAGACCTCTTTTCACCCTGAATGAAATTATTTATGTTGTTCTGAATGAAGTGCAAAGACTGAGTGCTCATGTTTGAAAAGAGGAAGAGAAATTGCCTCCGTTCTCGGTCTGAATATCACAGATATGATGAGGGAAAGGAGCATTTTTCTTGCTTACAACAATCATTCCGTCTCTTGGTGTACAGCAGTGAGTTTCTCTGTTTGCTGCTAAGCTTCAGGTTTTGAGAAATGCAGCATTTCAAGTTTCTGATCTGAGATCAGTTCGACCTTCAGTTGTTAGGTGACCTCATCAGCCAAGCAATATCCTCCAGTGCTCGAGCAGACTCCCGGCTCGCTTTAATGATGTGTTATAATTGAAGAGCGAGCAGAACTGTCTTAATTACATTATATACAATGAGATAATTAATGAGGTGGTCTATGCTGCCTTGTCATTTTAGTGTTAATGCAGTTAATGAGATATAGAGCTATTGTTTCTTTCTTCTCCTTCTTTTGAAAAGAGTGTCGCCAAGTCATTTCGTTCCTTTAATCAACACAAAACTCTCAAGCTGGCAAAATAAAAGTCAAATAAGAAACCCCCCAAGCGGCTGGTTTTCCAAAGCATCTCATCTTTTTTCATGGTGTATTATCTTTTACAGGAGTGGATGGCTCTCTCAGTAGGATTCCTGTTTGCTTCATAAAAGCCACCTCTCTCTTCCGCCGTTTTAATGACAAACAACAAGCATCCAGTCATATCCTGTTACCAACCACGGCGTTGACTTGAGATTACCCTGGCAACATAGGCGGGTGTGTTTACACCAGATGCAAAGCAACCACTTCAGACTGCATGAGACTTGTTTTAATCACCTCTTGGAAACCAGCCGTGTGCATTATCACTCCAATCAAACGTTGTTCTCCACCTCACAGAAACAACAGCAAGATCACAGGTTGTGACAAGAGATCCAGAGCAGCGTGAAGCTGTCGGTGGTGAAATCATTGAGCGTGATTCACTCCTTCCCTTCATTCACAGGGGTGTACAGTATGACTCACTCGGGTCTCGACTTGTAGCACATAAAGACGTGTCTAACTTTTTTCAGTTCTTTTCTATTTTCAGCCACATGAGCATCTGAATCTGTGTCTCCACTCTGTATCAGTGCAGCAGTTTAACATGACAGTATGCAGTGGTGGAGCAACATTTATTGTTATGTGTTAGATTTTTATAATTGTGTTATTATTACTGATGCCTTAGGTCATTGGAGCTAATTTGATCTACTTTATGTACCACTACTAAATGTACCAGTACCAAATTTTATAAGAGGATAACTTGTTTTGTATGTAAAATGTTCATATGAAAAGAAACTACTTACTAATAAATGTAGTGTTGTGAGTAAAAAGTACATTTCCCTCTGAAATGTAGTGCAGTAAAAGTGTAAAGTATACAAAATGGAAACACTCTTTGCAATTTATTTCAAAGGTCCATATTTCCATGGAAAGAATGGTGTTATTTTGTGCTAATTATGAAGAAAATAGAGACAAAATTCTGTTATTTAAGTTATTAGAGTTTAGTTTGTCGCAGTGCACATGTATGTATATGTATATATATATGCATTTGTTAATTTCCAGACAAATTTCTCCTGAAAGACTGGCTCCATTTGAACCCAAGTGAATATTCATTTATTATCATATTTCATTGGAAACTTTATCCTTAATATAAGTCAAACTGTACACTAGCCTGTAGAAAAATGTAATGTTTTAGCATGTTCAGCTGATCTGCTGCACACTGATCAAAATGTTCATTGTAATTAATTAAGTGGAAGTGTATCAATGAAACACTTTATTTTTCTTAAAACACAGTTCTCTCTGTGAAACAGATGCTATATCTGCTATAATTTACACCTCCCCCACTACATTTCAGAGTGAAACATTGTACTTTTTACTCCGCTTCTTATTACTACTCCACTACTATTACTTACTTATTTATTTGACAGCTGTTACTTGCTTCATAGGCTAAATAAAATAGTTACTGAAATACTCACATAAAGTACAGTACTTGGTTACTTTCACAACTAATTGTGAACTTTTAAATATCAAACGGTACCTCATAAAGTCAGGTTTCAAATTCATCTCAACCATTTCTTCTTTTGAATTGAACCACTCAATATGAGCGTGACAAATTCCAATACCATCTCTCCCGGCTCTAATCTTCTTCTATAAGTATGTCACGCTGCAGCTGAAATAGATTCATTCTTTCGCTGGCGGGGACCTCGTGCTGTGCTGGGTCACCTCTCATACTGTAGCTGGCTGAATTATGTGTTACAGACAGTGGAGTATATTCCCAGAGTGTCTCTGGTGCACACTCCATGGCTGGAGTGGTTGGTGGTGCCATGGGTTTTGAGGTGAGTAAGTCTAGCGTGTGACGTCAAAGCTGAGGCTTCTTCATTAGCTGTCGTTGCAGGACGACAGCGAGCTCCGTCAACCAGCTACAAATGTTCAATAAGTGCAGGGACAGGATGTAATGTTAATGGTGAGTCCAGGTGAAAAAAGAGGTCAGTCAGATTGATGTGTTCCATGTGATATGAAAGGCTGACTTCCTTTTCCCATCCAGATCACTGCAGCTTAATTCTGTGATTCACTCTAATTTCTGGCAACACAAACACTGAGATCCAGAAGATGTCTGTAGTTTATGAGCAGTGTTGGGGAGTAACTAGTTACATGTAACGGCGTTACGTAATTTAATTACAAAAGAAAAATATGTAATTAAATTACAGTTACTAATCAAAATGTTGGTGATTACAAAGAGGTTACATCCAAATATATTCTTTCTGTAAAAGGATTATTCATTCTATTCATTTTTCCCAACAGCCGCACACTTTCCTCATGAAAACAGAAACAGGCTCTAACATTACTGTACAGAGTAAAGTTTGTTTACCAGGTGAAAATGCTGTCAACATCAAAATGCTCGATGTCAAACCTGAGGAAACATCTAC
>JAVQJD010054410.1:0-36263 GCA_036023655.1 Nannoperca australis
GAAAAAAACTCCAGTTAAATTATTTTCGAGAACCTGTGTGTGTGTGTGTGTGTGTGTGTGTGTGTGTGTGTGTGTGTGTGTGTGTGTGTGTGTGTGTCAGCTTGCAGGTGATAGAGTAAACCCTTGACTTTTCAGTGTAGGCGACCTGCAGTCTCTTTCAGCGAACATTCTCAGAAACACACAACCAAATATAACACCTTAATATAATCATTTGGTATCACACTGCTGAGCATCAGTTCAATATTAGCACAGCCTTCCATTCATTCCCAGGTCGTGCTGGACTGGTATGTGTTGATTAGAATGTAATTGAACATGAGGCAGACACTATTGATTCTTTGTGCACAGCCTGAGGTGTCAGCTGGTGGAGGCTCAGACGTGTGACAGCCGGATTGAGATCTCAGCGCTCACTAGACAAATGGGAGTCTTATTACAGAAAATGAATTGTGATAGAAGAAAGTCGGTGTGATATGCCAGCTTTGCATGACACAAACAAAACTCCATTTACTGTACGCTGTAAACATTCAAACACACACACACACACATACGGGTACACACACACAAAAATGAATTAAGACAAATGCACAGACATGCAGTGCCACATGCACAATAAGTTGGACACAATGTCCGAGCTGTACAGCTGCAGGAAAGCAATACAGAGGGGATTTTCATCTTCACGCTGGCCTGTATCCTAGCAACACCTTTCAAAAGGAGCAGTTTGTGTGCTGCAGGGGGGGCCTTTTGTGACCGGCAATGAAACTATGCAAACGCTCATTTTAATATGGAACAACACTGTTGTTGTGGAATAAAGACCTGTGTTTGTTAAAGAAATTCATCTCCTGAAGTCAGACAAAGTTCGTCAAAGTACTTCACTCGACAGCTATATTTGCTACTGTACGTATCATTTCTATAACTCATATATCATAAATGATCTTGACAGATGCACTTAGGAGATTAGGGGAGACGACAAGGAGCCTCATTTTAGCGTCACAGCTCATAGCAAAAGAACCAATCTCATCGATCCCATTAAGAGCTGTCTCTGAATTGATATACTGTAAAAAAAAAAGTGTCAGACCAGCATCATACAAAAAGGCAGCATGCTCTTGTAATCAGTATTAATGGGACCTCCTACCTCTCCGGTCCTATCTTAGTAGCCTGTCTGCACGTGATGAGAGCGCTCTACTCTAGTCATCACAGTAAATCACCCAGACGTCACAGCCCTCAAACAAGGCCATTTGTTCTCCCCCATAAATCACACTTTGGACGTTGCCAGAGCTATTACTGCTTGTGGTTTGAATTTGGTATTTTTTCGTTATTTATCAAGGTTTATTTTCCCCCATTCCTAGCTTTGCTTTGCTCACTGAATATCAATCTCCCTTTCTCTGCTTTTACTCCCCTTAGAATTCTCAACCTTCTTGCTCTGAAACCAGAAATCATATTACACAGAGTAGAGGCTGCTCGAGGCAGATTCTGGGTTTTCACCGCTGCACCCGATGACCAATACTGTCATTTGTGCTTTTTATCATGACCCTATAACCCCCCCAGGGCCCTATAGGCTAAGTGAAAGTGAGTGGAAACCCCTCCTTTTCTGCGCTTGGCCTGATGTGTGGTGCATAATCAAGTGGGCCTTATCGGCGAGGGCAGTGGGGCAGTGATGTGGGGGAGGAGAAACTGAGAGAAAAAGAAGATAGGGTGGAGGAGAGTGATAGACTTCCAAAACATGATGTTGCTTCAACAACCCCAGCCCCCTACCACCATCAGCATCCCTCCTTCCACACAAACAAACACAATCATCGCCACCGCCACAATCAGTCATTAAGAACAGATTTGCAGTAATCCTGCAAGTGGAAGCCAAGATGGGGTTAAAGCTGGATTGGTCTTAATCAGTTGAAGAAGGGAAAATGAGCGCTGATTAGACACAGTGTCAGCGACTGCAGCTTTCAAGTCATGTCTGAATTCCACAAGGATAACAACACTTCTAGCAGTAAAGACACATGCTGCTCTTCTCTGTTTTAGTTCACTGTAAACTGAACATCTTTGCATTTTGAACTGTTGGTCAGATAAAATAAGTAATTTGAATATGTCACAATGGGTTCTGGGAAATATTTTTACTACTTTATGACATTGTATGAACAAAACAATTTAACAGTGGGGCCAGGCAATATATTAAAGAAGTATTACACACTTGAATGTGTTTTCTGAGCTGTAAAATAAATGATATGACTGTACTGAGATGAAACACATCCATGCTGGTGTTAATATTGACATTTCTTATAAAATTTATAAAAATTTGCATTTCATGGGTTGAAAATGGCTCAACACGCCATCTGCTGTTTCAAATTGGCCCTGAACCTTGCAAGGCCAATGTTGACATAGAGTCAAGGTTGAGACTTTTTTACATCATGACATTTATACAAAAAAAGAGATCAGTGTCAGTCAGTTGTTGTTCTCTCTCTCCTCTGTAGCATTTTTTAAATGTGCTGGGAAAGAGGGTTTTTTGAGTTATTATCAATTTGTAGGATTTTCTATATAATATTATTAATTGTGATTAATTGCTTTGCTGTCTAAAACAAAGAGGAAAAAGCAGTTAGTAAGTTTAATTCATATCACTGTAGTATTAACATGCCACTTCAAAAACTAATTGAAAATGTTCCTTTTTTTGCCTGCAAATAAGTGTATTTCCCAAAATGTCAAACTATTCCTAAAATATTGGAAGAGGGTCCGCTGGTTAATGTGGTTTGTTTCTTATACTTCACTGTATTAATACAGTGTATTACTGCTTATACTGAGGAATGAGATGTGGAATCCAATATTAACATGGTATCAGATGACTACTCATCCTAATATCACACATATTGTGATACAGCAGGTACAATTTACTGTCATTTCCAAATGCTACTGGGGAAAAACAAGCGAGACAGGGAGAGGAATATTGATCCAGATTAAATTAGGATGAAACTGAGACATCGTGTGTAAGAGGCGGCAGTGACTTAGTCTGGTTTAAGGGGCATTACTGTTCAATCTCTTTTTAGCTTCATTTATCCTGAGCCTGCTGAGATCAGTTGCTGTTTTTCTGATTCACATTCATAAAATGATACACAAACATGCCTCACAGCGGCCCAGTATAACCACTGCTACTGGCAGTCCACTGAAGAAGCTGGTTGAGGTTTGACCATTTAATTTTTCCATTGAGAGCTTGGAAGCCAGTTAACCAGCTACAAGTACAGCTCTCTCTTACCAGCTGCCAAAGTCTTTCTATTTATTTTTTTTTTTTGAAGCAAATATCTGCCCTTTGATGTTTATGATGAATTTGTGTTATTTTACCACAAAGCAGCACTGATATGTTTAGTCTAACTTGTGAATTATTTATGACAAAATCACTGATTTTGATTCCAAAATGAGCCACACATGAGCTTGTGTGTCTCTTCAGCCTCAGCTCTGAAAGATGCACTGCTTCTATACTGTATCTGTGAGGAAAATAAGACTAGGGCTACAGACAAACAGGTTTATATCTCCCAGAAGACCAACAGAATGATTCAATTAAATAAAGGATAAAGACATAGGCTATCCAAGCCTATTACACAGCAGATACAGCAGTAACCACAAGAAAAACACAACAACACCTGCAGAAGAAGCGTCTCTCCACCAGCTTTGTGCTGCACAGACCCCCTGTTGTTAAGAAGGAACTGGTTCAGCACTTAAAAGAAAAAACGACTTTATTTTTCAGAACATAAGAGCAGATCTCTTCTGCAGTAAGAATTCACTTTTCACTTTTCCTTCTTAGCAATCTAGGACAGTAAATAGCAGAGCCAACTTTTCGGCAAGACTAATGTTCATCTTCGTTTAAATGAGATTTAGCATGAACTAATTATGAATAATAGGAATACCTAAAAATATATGAAATAAAATGTTTTGGAAATATTTGGTACAACTGTGTTAGTGAGGTGCGATCTAATAGATAGATTGCTTTAAACTCCAGTTAAAAACACCTTAATACCTCCTGAACCCAGATAACAGACAGACTCAGTATGAAGTACAGTATTATTCATGATGTAACCCAGCTGCAGATGATTCAACGATGGCTCGTTCACTATGTCACTATGTCTCTCCCTCCCTCTCTCCCGCCCTCATTCCCCCTCTCTCTTTCTCTAATGTAAGCTATTTATCCCAACCCCTGCAGTCAACACAACGCCTCCCCCCCAACCACACAGGCTCAGCAACCTCATCTGACCTGAATATCAATGACAGCAGTCATTCAATCCATTAAATCTGGAGCTGGACGGCGGTATGAATTACATTGACCTCAAAGCAGGAAGTGTCTGTAAACACGCATGCTGAAGCGCGATAGCAAACACGTGTAACACCTTTTGCTTTTGATGTTACAGTGTGAGTTTGTTCACTCTTGAGCAACAAGGAATCGTTCATTCTTTTCATGCTGTTCCTGAACTGAGTGACAAACCAAGCACTTACAAAACTGACAGCTGATCGTGAGTGAGAACATGCTAACGCTTCCAAAGTGATGATTAGCACCTGTGCTTTGTCCATTCCTTATTATTAGCTACAACAATAATACTGCAGAGATTGACTATCTGACCCTCCATTTTCACCTGTTGGATATTGCATGTTCACATGGTAAACCAGAATGGTAGACAGTAGGTAAACACAGACAAAGAGAATTCATGGCAAAAAATATTACAATCAAAAACATGATGGTATATTCATGTACATATGTACAAATGTAGATATGCACAAAACATGATTTAATAAGTAGATTTGATTAAATTAATAGGAAGAAACCCCCAAAACAAAACAGAGAACATCCAAAGATCAAAGTCTGTCATGAAAATCTAAAATCCCTGAAGGAAGCAGAGATATGTTTGTATAAGTTTTGTCTAAATATTCAAACAATGGTTGCCATGTAAATTAAATTGATCATTCTTAGTCTCTGTGCTTCCATTGAACTGAGCAGATCTGCAAGCCACATTTTAATGTCCCTTATTCTTCAGGGTCATAACAAACATTTCTTGGCAGAAATAAGACAATGTCACATAAAGTACAACTCTATGGGCTGGATGAAGATTATCTTACATTTATTAGAGAGGATTTAAAAAAAAAGACAAGTTCCAAATTGGACTTTATAACATTTGAAATGCTACCGAAGACACTACTCCAAAAGGACTGAATCTTAAAGCAGAGAAGGTAACTATGAAAGAGTGGCCTCTAATGTCTGACACTTGCACATTAGAATGTTATACATAAATAAAATAGGATGGCAGTTTATTTCGTTATGTTTAGGTTATTATCCGTAACATAGAAATCGATTGACCTTTCACTGCAAGAGCCATGGAAGAGTGATACACTCTATGGTAGGATTATACTCTAGAGAAAGCCCCCAGATATGAAATACTACATGTGCTTGGAAAGTATGTCACAATTTATCATGTATGATTTATCATGTATGATAACGTGTGCCATATAGGCAAAGGTCAGAGAAGACTTTCACCCATAAAGAAAGAGTGCTTAGCTTAATTACCCCATGCCACATCTGTCCAATAAAGATATTGGCTGAGAGGTTTCTATAGGAGAACAGTGACATGCTCTCTCTGATAGCCCCACACTCTGCTGTAAATAACTAATTACTGGGAGGCAGAGGGCTGCTCGCACTTGACGGCAAAGCTGTACAGATAAGGAAGAAGGGTTCATATATTGCAATTAGTCCATCCTGAAGTGTACTGAGAAAACAATCAATACCTTCAGATTGCACAAAGAAAGCTCTCCGGGGAAAGTGTGAATACAGTGCATTTGTTCTGCATTGGGTAGCTACAATAAATGGCAAACAATAGAAAGATTAATCTAAGTCGAGTCTTCCCCACAACACTTCCCATTCATCCCCTTATTGGATTAGAGGGTTGGAATCCAACATTAGGCCAAAGATTAATTTGACAAAACTGAATGTTTAAATGTAATCATATTAGAAGCCACAAAATGCTGCTTAATTGCACGGTCAAGAAAAGGAGGAGGTTATATCAATACACAAAGCTATAAGAGACACACAGTAAAACAATCAGGGCACGGAGTGTGTGTGTGTGTGTGGTGTGACTCTGTTCAGTGCTTACCTTGCTGTGGAGAGCTATCATGCCAGTGGCTATGTGACAAGATGAGCTACTTAGCTGCCCGTGTCCCCCATCCCCTCCAACATGCCTACCCTGCCAAGTGTCCTAAATACTCCGCTCCATTGTGTGCCTCAGAAACGAGCAGTGCTCCTGGACTGAAAGCACTCTCCAAGGTGCAAAGAGGAGGGAGGGACGACGAGAAAAGAAAAGGCTAATTCCCTGAGCAGGACAGGGAGCCATGCAAATGGGACGCCACTGAAGAAGCCTCCCTGCAGTGAGAGCGCTCCACAGAGGGGTCGTCTCTCGTCACTGTGGCCAAGCTGGGGTTTAATCTTTTAAGCCCTCCCACTCACACACACACACACACACACACATACCCCAGCACAAAAAATACAACGTGAAAACCCCCTCTCCCCCAGCACCCCAACTTTAACCCCACCCTCCATCCCATCTTCACTCTCATCATTAGGCTGGCAGCAGGCCACATGTATCATCAGCACTGTCATAATCATCATACCCACAACTGCCGCAGAGAAAGCAATTTTTCTCACCGGGGGAAAAGATGCCCATTGCTGAGGAGCTGAAAAAGGCCAAGAAAAAAACAAGCTTTGCAAAACAAAGTGACGATAGGACAGAGGGAGGCTGTGATTGCTAACTTGAAGGTTAGATATAATTCTCCCAGTCCAAATCACATTCATTTTCCTTAGCTTTTGTATTTCTCTTCCTCTGTTCTCTTTATCTCACTAAAGAAAGACAAAAATAATTGAGCTCTTCTTTGAAGTTCATTTATCTCTTTTCCTTGAACAGCAGAGGGATTAAGTCTACTTTTACTTTGTTTTACTTTTATTAAGAAAGGAGCATATTGAATATCTCAAAGCTTCTGGTTGTTAAAGGTACAATCCATCACCCAAAGGTAAACCAGTCATTCAAATGTAAAACAAAGAATAGGTAATCTATGCAATCACTCCTGAACTGATCTTTAAATACAGGAACAAACACTCGACAACAACTACGATTTACTAAGTGAATTGTGTTTTCTAATGTTGTCAAAGGTTTGCTTACATCAGAAATAGTTGCCAGTTAGGATAATACTTATATTGTAAGTTCAGTTTAAAAACACACAAAATGTTTGTTTTTCAATCTATAACTCAAATAATCTTTTGAAAATATCTATAATTTAGCCAAAGCAAACACAGTCTGTGACTTTATATCAGATTGTATTAGCTTATGACATTATTACATCAGTATTGTATATAAATTGGCCAATAAATGAGAAGACAAAAACAGGAATGCCATTACACTGTTCCAGAGATCACAGACACCTTTATATTTCAACATATCTTGGTTAGAATTATTTAAAAAGGATCCTTATCAAAAATGTTTGCTTATGTTATGTGTTTACTGTGTGTGAAAATGTAATATTGGCCCAAATATCGTTGTTGTTTGTTAAGTCTTATTGGAATCAAAGTCAACAATTCAGTATGGGTGGGGCTATAATTACAACTAAAAGATTTGCTACTACTGACACAGTGGGTTTTCAAGAGCTGACTTTTCGACTGAATGGTCATAACAACTTTCTGCAGGGGAAAGAAATGCTAAAATTTGTACTCAAGAAACCCCTCCAGTAGAGCTACTCATGGGCTAATTCACATTAACATATCCTACATGTATCTGGAGCTAATCAGATAATCAGATAACGGTAAGTGTAATAATTCAGGCCTGTTTGCCTTATACGTGAATGTAGCATAATGAAACTAGTCAAATGAAATAGCTCTTACGAGAAGCGTTTCCACAGTCATTTCCTCAGTGTATGTTCTTCCTTTATTTTCTATACAAAGACAACGTCCAGTCCTAAAAGACGAGTCCTGGGACCAATTATATTTAGGGATACAATTGTGACAGGATTGTGGCAGTGATATGCTGTCATATGTAGTAACATGAGGTTTAAGTGGTGTCTGCTCTGTTGTGGGAAAGGAGGCAGCCACCATTATACAAATTCTCACACAGTGCCTTTGGGTTGCATTAACTGAAAAAATGCTGAGTCTTGCAGGGATTTTCTGTAGAGAGGACAGCAGAGCCGATTTAGGAGATTTAGAGCCTTCTACGGCCCACACAATAATTTTGTTTCAGTAAGCTTTTGGTCTGTATTACCACAAACAGTACAGCAGCATTTTTTAGCAAATGATTTGGTATTGCCTGGACCCCACCCAGCCACATCTGACAACATGATAAATGATGTGATCAGGCTAAAAAGAAACAGAAAAAGCATGTGTGCTGGGACAATAAAAACACGTAGCAATTAATTGATTACAATTCATGATTCATTCACGATTCATGGTTCATGGTGTTTAATCATGCAGAGGTCCCAAACCTTTCCAGATACCCTATTACCATATATCTTACTGGGCAATTTATGTCCAGCTGACGCTCTGAGGCAAGAAAATGCATCTTAATTGATCTTGATTCACTGTGGGAATGACGCAGACAGAACTGAAGAGTTAGAAAACACAGTAAAACGTAGATCATCTAGTATTATCTAAGGCTGTAGGTAACATTACCTTTGTGGGTCATTCAACTTACATAAGTGATTACAGAAAATAAAAGGGATTACGGAGAGCAAGCGGCGAGGGCAGTGTGCTTCAGTGCTGAAAGCAGATAAAGTCAATCTACAAATGTTCGCACTTAACCTTTAAGTCTAATGGACCTAATGGAACTAATGGATCATCAGGTCAAGAGAGCTGCAGATGATGCTTGAGACCAAATCCAATCTAATGGCTTCCATTTAGATCGGCCAGACAGGACACTAAAAAGACAGGACAATTGTGCAAAGAAGCAAGAAGTACTATTTCTTTCTTTTAGCAAGCACTCCACTGCTATTCATAAACCGTGAGCTCCCTGGTTAATCAAAAAAAATGCAAATCTCTCAGAAGCATACAGCATGTGCAGCAGGGCACAGAGTGCAGTGGCAGAGCATAAGGCTTGTGTCTGGCTGGCTTCAGTGATCTGGCTTTTTTCTACCATTGTGATTTACCCAAGACTTCTGACTCAGCACAATCCCACCGCTGACAGGAATAAAAGAGGATAATTTCCTCTCATCTGTCCATGTTACAGAGCTGCAGTACCATATGGGTAGGGGTTGCTTTGCAACTGACTTTATTTGCTTATTTGACATCAACTGCATTTTAGATTAGGGGAGGACTGACTCAGACTAATACTTGAGTTCGCATTTTTCTAAATGGGATGTGCTGCATTTTCCTCACATTCTCTTCTGTTTTGTGACCAATTATAATTGGGACAAAACTTGAGTTTGGTGGGGGGTACAGAGGCATAACACGAGGGAGACTGAATGCACTCATACCAGCATGTTGTGTAAAAGTGAACAACAAGCATAAACAGTAAAATTCCAATATTGTACTTGATGGGCACAAGGAGTTTTCCATTGCCAACTTGGCTTTCTGTTTATATTAAACTTTCTGTAATTTGTGATCATAAGCAGTGAAATTAAAAATCATCTGCCATTTACCTATTATCTATTATGAGTATCTATCAGCAAATTATTATCAGCAGCTCAGTGATCATAAATCTAATTGTGCAAATTAGTAAACCACTAAATTCTACCCATTTTTGCCATTTTAACTTTTGCTCCAACTGGTTAAAACAAACATTAATAATTAACTGCAAATACGGTTTAAACTTGATCTGGCGATAACACAGAGAAGATGACACTATTTTACAGTGATGGAAGGCATGTGAGCCTCGTTTGTCTTTTGGCTGTCTATAATCTGCTGTGCCCTCGTTTCTGTTCCCTATGAGCACATTTGATGTGGTGTTGCGTGTCAGCAGTATAATGAGGAGACTTAATGCTTGAAAGGAAGAACAGAAATACATATTCAATGACACTTTTCATAGCTTTTATGAAGCATTGCCTGTACTCAAACAGACTTTATAAAGAGATTTGGCGGTCTACAATCTCTTTCATTTGCCTTCATCGATTGTTCTTTCCCTCTAACATAAAGTTTGACCATGTTTAACTGGTATTATTCCCACAAACACCCTTTTGTGTTTCTTTAGCTCTGAGCTGGTACATGTAGATGTGTCTGGGTAAGTAGCAATGTGTGTGCCATCAACTCTGTCCTGCTAAATATGTAGTCAACTGTCACCTCATAGACCACAGGTTAAAAACAGGTCAGCAAATCAGAATTTATTCACGTGCCACACATGAATAAATAGACTTGTTTTGAATACTGTTAATAGGGCTTTACTGGTGCTGTTTATGGTTGGCTGATAATAGGACAGACACAACTACAGTCTCTCAAAGGCTTGAGTTTAAGCCAAAGTAAATTGCCCCTGATTGCCCAGATCTGATCCTTTCCCTCAAAGCCTTTTATTGTTGCTCAGTGAGTCAGTTCGAAGAGAACAGAAGCTGGACAACCTACGACTTGGGAGAAGCGCCCAATTGGGCCCAACCTGCCCAAAATAGCTTTTGTGTAAGCGTTAATATGAGAAGTGCTGAGAGGTTTGGGTGAATGAAGGTACCTTGAAAGGCATTCAGCTTTCATTGTCAGGTCTTTTTTTTTTTGAATGTCAGCAGGGAATGAGGTAGGGAGTACAGCACAATAGGATTGCTTTGATTACTTAATATGGGAGGGAAAATAATAAAAACACTGACAATGAAACAATTTCACCAGCTGCGGCCCATGTGCGACATCTTTTAAAGCCCTTGATTTTCCCCCCCTATAACATTAGATAGTCATGACTTTATCAGCAACCATCAAATTTAAAGTTACAAATCATGAAATAACCAGGACTGTTCTTCCAAACTTTGGAAGAAAACATGGTGTTTGCGTAAAACCAAAGTACAGACAGAGAAAGAGAGAGCCTGAATTCTTAAGGGGAACATGTCGTGCTGCTGTTAATGGTGCAAGCCCAATTACATAAAATCATGCATAAAAGGTCATTATCTAAAGGTCATAGGGACTGACATCATATGCTGTTAAAGTGAAGCAACTTCTGAGCTGGAAAATTACTCACCACAAGCGTCATTTCCAACACTGTTGGGCCGACAAAAGCAACATACTCATGGATGAACAATGCACTTATAGTGCAAAACATTATCACAGCATACATGGTGATGAAGCTAGACTGCTATTTGCCCTAATAGGTCATACTGCACATAGAGGAGAAATACCTCAGAGTTGAGGCTTGATATGAATAAATCACACATTGTGCATGTGACCCGTCACCATACAGTAGTAATATACAAAAAAGAATGACAATAAGCAATGAATATTTAAGGAAGTAAGTAATGCCAAGTAAGAAAAACGGAAACATGACAAGACTCAAAAACACAAAAGCATAATGACACATATACACAGCATAGGACAAACAACGACAGAGACACAGATACTGTAATACCCACCACCCCTTTCTCTATAACAATTTACAGACTTACAGACACATGTACAGTAACCACATACACACAGGCACACACACACACACACACAATGCTTGAATCATCTTTTCAGTGTGTAGCACTGCAGTGTTGAGGTAGGATGCATCATTCTGAAAGGCACATAATGAGCTATTCCCTTTGCAGAAGACAAAATCATGGAGCCAGCAGAGGTGAGCTGTGCTGGAGAACACGCACACATACAGTAAACAAACACAAACACAAACACACACACTTTACAATAACCCAAGAGACGCTAGCACACTTCTAAACTCTCTGCTCTGCTCTGACTCCTCCACACAGCACATACACTAACCAGACAGTGAGCCCACTCTGCCACCCACCTCTGTTCCCGAGCACACAGCCCTGAGGTACATGCAGCAGGCACACCCCAACACGCCTGTAGTGACAGTCCCGTTAGCGCCGAGTTGGCAGCAGTGGAGCCAAATGTATATCTCTCCGCTACAGTATGCCTCGGGATGAACTGCTAGTCTGCTAGTGCTGGTTAGCAACCGCTGTCATGGCATCCTGCCCCCTTCTATCACTGGCACTCAGCAGCAAAGGAGCCCCCTCCATCACACACACACAAATGCACCCTCACATAAACATTTAGCTGTCAAATCATAGGGCTCCCCAGCTGTGACCTCACATCACAGTGGCAGAGGAGGAAAAAGAGCGTGAGAGTGAAGAGAGAGAGACGGAGGGAGAGAAAGGAGGGGGTTGGGCTTGCATATCTGTGTTTTACAGGAAAAGGGAGAGTGATAACAGGATATGGCCAGAAAGCATGGTAGCCACAGTGGGGAGGAAGAACTTCCAGGAAGAAAGGATTAGTAGAAAGACTACAGTGTGTACAATGGGAAGTATGATGCAGCGAGGAGAAGAAGAAGAAGAAGAAGAAGAAGAAGAAGAAGAAGTAATACAGAAATGTTGCTGGGAAGTCGCAACAAACTGTGGGAGGGAGGGAAGAAGACAATTAAATTTAGTGAGGGCTGCGTCCGTTCCCAGCTGGAAATAAACATTACAACCACACTGGAGGAAAAGCAGGGGCCAGCCACAATGAGGCATCTGAGGTACAACAACAACACAAAACAAACAGCTGCAAGGCTCGCTGCCCTGCTGCAATCTTCACCTTCATCTCCTCTTCCTCCTCCACTCGTCCATCCTCCCATCTTCATTCCTGCTTCTTCTCATCCCTCCTTCCTGTATTTCCAGCCTCTTATCACTCTCCTAGAGCCGCCTCTCCAATTTTTGTTCTTCCTCCTCCTCTTATTTTCCATCCTTACGCTTCTACTCTCATCCATAATGAATAGTTTGGAGATATCCGCTTCCTGTAGTGGGCCCTGTGCCCCTGGAGCCAGTCAGGCTGTATTGATTCCTGCACCAGAGGAGTCATCAAGGCAAAAATAATAAGGTTTAGAGTCACACTGAGTTTTCTGCATCATTCCCTCCCCCCTTGGGGGGTCAGTCCATCTCCTCCTGTCCTCTACTGTCCCTCCTGTCCAACATAACGTGTACAAATCCAATTAACAAATAGTTTAGAATTGAGAATCATCCCATCTGGATGTGTATCTGCAAGTATTTATCTGAGGAAAAAAAGGAGAGTAAGAGCAAGACTGAGCAAGAGAGAGGATGGGGAGTCTCTTGTAAGCGTATGCATGCATGTGTGAAAGTTTCCATGGGTGTCATTTTAAACCAGTGGTCTGCAGTAGGCGACAATAAACAGCAAAAACACAGCATGCCACATAAATCCCCTCTCCTTTGGCTGTCTGTATGTGACACAGTCTGACGCATTTTGGGTCACAGGGTGCTACATTAAGGCTCATTAGACTATATATCTGCTCTGTGCTGTGGCTAGCATACCCCTCCTTTGACCCAGGCCTTCATATATAGGTCAATTTTGGCGTTAAAGTGACTGCCACACGCATAATGCTGCTCTTTTTAGGACTGGACAAACAATCACTTGTGCCCTGCAGCATTAGCATACAACAATGTCCAGCACAATAGGGATAAACCAGACATCTGTAGTGAAATCTGTTGTTCACTTAAAACAGCACCTTCTATGGGAGTTAGGAGCCTTTAGGGGAAGGGTCAGTGGGCTGTTCTCAGTGCTTCAAGAGCACACTGCATCTTGAGGAACATCAGAGGGCGTCGTTAAATAGGGCAATTTTCATGCTTGCTGAACAAAACACATACAATGTAAACTGAGCGGCTAAATACAAAGAGACATGAAGAAACATGTCTAGAAAACAACTTTTCAAGCCGGTGTGATTAACCTAGAATGTGATATGAAGGCAATGCTACATTGACATTAATGGAAAGAAATGATATAATGATCTATTTTTATACTATCTCGCTCTAATAGTGAACATCATCAGTAAGGGTCCAATACCTTCTACCACAGCTTTTATATCACAACAGGGATATATTCAACTGACAATTGTTTGTTTTGTCCTTACGAACAGTCCAAATCCCCAAAAATATGAATTTAATAATACAGAAGCCTATCTGAAATCCAAAAAACATTCACATTTGAAAATCATTATCAAAATAGTTAGATTCATTTTCTGCCAATAGACTAATCAGTTGACTGACTAATCTATTCAGCTTTAAATGTGATTAAAATCATTTAAATGTAATGCTGCCTTAAAGACCTGAAGATATAACTAATTATTACGATCAACCAAACCCCAGGCCACACTGTATCTTACATCATAATATTGATTTATTGCCCAGCTCTGCTTGTGAGCTGCCTTCCATGAGACAAATGTACTATTTGTGTAAGGATCCAGATTGAACCAAACAGGGCCTGTGTGAAGCACATCACTGGAGCCGATACAGTAACAGTGACATTTCTGCAGCATTCTACTGTGCTGTTACATCTATGTTCACGGCTTTATGCAGTATTCATAAGAAAGGGCTACCCATACAATAGCATCTCTAATGACACTCATCTCTGACCAACACACAAAGACAGAGACCAAGAGGAGCCAGTCGACAGTGGCGAAGGGAGTGTTCCCATCACTTTCTTGCAATCTAAGCCCGAAGATATGAGCTTTTTTCTTTCTCTGGAGTGGAAAAATAGGTCTGACACTTAATTAGCAAACAAGGTCACAGCACAGAAGCCAGGTCCCATGTTTGTGTCCCCCTCTGTCCCGGAGCTTTGACACTCTCCCTCTGTCTCTACCTCTCTCTCTCTTTGCAAAGCACTCAAATGCAAACATGCAAACATCTCTTTCCCTCTAACAACAGAGCGGGGAAGTGAGCACTGAACATCAGTTCATTTTTACTGTACATCAAAGCATTAAGGCTGATCACAAAAAAACTGTGTCTATCGCCATCTAACTGCCCACTCCCTCCTTTTCCTCTTCACAAGCATCATCTCACCTCTGGGCTATTCTGTATCCATTATCCATGTCTGCTCTATAAGATCATAAGTTTGAATAAAGTGCAGGTGAGAAGATTTCAGCGAGGAGTCTTCAAGTGGGGACTATTAGCAGAAGCAGAGCTACTGTATATGTAACGGCTGTAATCTTTACCTTCCTCCGCAGCAATCCTCTTCTCCACACACCGTTTCATTTCCGTGCCTTCCTTCAGTTTTGTCAGAGAAACTCAAGAGTGAGTGTATGTGTGGGTGGGTGTGTGTGAATAAGTAGTATGGTGCGGACTGCACTCTAAGTGCAAGTCAGCTAAAGAGTCCAGTGTTTCCTCGCCTAAACACTTGAGTGGACATTTTCACCAGCAGCAATACTTATTGTAAAATAGCAGGGGGGGGGGGAAATGTACTTTACAAGCACATGAGAATATAATGACCATTAAGACACAATGTAAGTCAGTGACGGTCACAGGCCAAACAAGATGCTTTTCACTGCAAGAGATACAGCGACATCTTTGTGAATGCGGGCACAACCCCAACTAATTATTGACATTTGTTAATCAATTCACTCGTGTGTGTTCGGCTACACAGAGCAATGCCTGAGAAATGGAATCCATCAGGAGTCGAATCAATGTTTGTTTGTACAGCTCAGGTGAATATGAGTCAGGGCAGCTTGATCAATCGCAGTATTGACGTGTTAATACGGTACTGATACATCGGTATCACTGCTGCAATAAATCAACACCAATATTAGGATGATTACAAGAGAAGCCTTGTTTCCAGTGCTGTGTTTAGTACTCATGTTTCCCACGGTTTCTTACAAAGACGTTTCCCACTTAAAGTATAAGTCTGGTGTTATTCTGTATTTTTGTCTGGCTCTCGGCACGAGGCCAGCTCATTCCTATTGGAGATAAAAAATCATTTAAAACTGGTCAGAAATAAACACTTGCTAAATGAATCTACTGACAAATGACAAAAAATATAGAAAGAATAATCCTTTAACCTCTTTAGCGTCTGCCACAATGGGTGGGACAAGCACCTCCTATTCTCATTCCACTGTGGTTTTTTCTCCTCTTTTTCACTTTACTGAAGAAAACACTAAGGACATTACTTTACTGTTGGCCTTTCACTCACTTCACCATTATGAGAGGCTCTCTGTTTGCACTGGAGGCACAGACCTTTATGCCGTTAAGAAATGTTCATTCGTGCCATGAGGCAGTATAGCAAGTCCCCAAATTTGACTGCTAGGATTATAAACTAGTATATATATATTTAGATAATTAGGTCCTAGGTTTCCTTACGAATCAGTGTTGGGATGCTGTATGCTGGTGTAACAATGTGTCTGGATCTTCACAACAACCAGATCTGTTTATTTTATTTTTTTCTCAGCAGAATCTGTGCTGGGAATCTTTCACTCACAGTCTTGCAGTATGTCAAAGCTCACAGTTACATTCAGACTGCAGAAGAACAGATTGTGGAGAATGAGAAAGGCAGACAGGGGCAGCAAATTGATGAATGCACTGGATGTGCTGAAGCTTTGGGAATGATAATTTAATTTGTTGAAGCCATTGTGGTTGTTAACTCCCAATGCCACTGTAGCTCTGATGCAATAGCAGCCCTATTGCCAAGAGCAGCGGTTACGCAATTTGCAGCTTCCAGAACTTAACAGTAAGCTCTGCAGATATTTGTTTATTTCTTATATTTCCTGTTTCCAAATTTCTCTCCAAAGCAGATGAGGATGGATGACAGATTATTCCAGGAAATGAAGAGAGAAACAAATCCCCTGCCACTTAGTCTCTGAACAGCGTCAGTGCCTGTCTAGAATACATCAGGTCCACAAGAAGAGGGTGGGGAGAACAGAATAACAGGCCACTTTAAAGATCTCTGGTACAACAAACACACACAAGTTGTTTACTTTGGTATCACTTAGTGATTCATTAAACCAATTCAAACTCAATGAATGGCAAATGAAATATCATAAGTCCAAGTTAGGCAAGGGGATGTAAACACCCTACGATCTCAGTGATAAATAAGTAATTAAGTAGTAAGAAAGGAAGCATTATTAACACAAAATATGGCTCCTCATATCATATAGCATTTCTAAGATTGAAAGCTTTTCTTAAACAAGATTACAGATTTCCCGTTCTGAGATATATCTGCAGTGGCACTTTAGGGCTGAACAGTTCAAACAAGAGGCTCAGACACCTCCTCCAGAGTTGAAAGTACACGAGACAAAGCCTGGTCTGTGAATCCATTGACTGCCATACTGTATTAGTCTGTGCCAGTGCTTTTAAGCAGCACCATGCATATTCATGCCTACCCATGGGGAAGTCTTTCTCCACTACTTGTGCCCCAGCAAGCTCCACAGTCTCTCTCAAAGGGTGCATTTATGTGTAAAATAATATTCGCCTGTTATTTGGCACTCGAGTTCTCCTTCATTGAAAAGCTGCATATACTATTTAAGATCTCAGCATGAGATCTTATTCAAATAGCCAGAAACCTGAGTATGACAGCTGGGACAAGCTAATATTTGCTTATATATTACGGCATGTGAACACATTGTCCTCTTTACTGTTTCTCGGTTGGTTGTTTCCTTTGTATTAATCCAAAGATTCTGTTAATGTGTTCATGCATGCAGGGATATTTTCAAAGAGGATAAACACTTTATCTGGACCAGGCCCTCTACCACCATATACATCAATGGCCGGAACACAGTGTCCATGTCAACAGACCCCGTCACCTGTGTGTACTGCTGAGCACATGGCCACAGTCAGACGGCCTGTTGGAAAGCAGTGTGTGTGCCGACCAACAATGAGCGCAGCCTGGGCAAAGATCTGAGTCATCTGGTGCCTCTTAGCCAAGTCCAACCACGTGATCATGGATCATAACGCGGAACAGGTGCCCACTTTAACAACAGAGAAGAACAGAGTGTGATGTATTGAAAAAGAGAGCTTAGATCACAATGCCAAACCATGATCAACCTACTTTGTAGGCAATTCTGCTACAATGATTAGGCTAATGTGTTGTCTCTTCAAAATCGGAAATCTTCAAACACAAAATTGGTACGTCATGACATTGCTTGGCTGTGTCAGCGTAAGGAGGTGCAGATGTGTGGGAGCTTTCTGGAATTCAGATCACAAGCTTATCACTTTACATAAGGAAACCGTCTCTTCACTGTTATGAAGATGTTTGTGTGTGTGCACAATCCAACTGCTAACAACCCACGCAACGCCATGGTTAACAGCATTCCCAATCAAGCTTGTGTTCCCTTCAGTAGCAGCATGAAAGCTAAACTAGGTTAAAAGACTTCATATATTATGCTTCAAATGAGATGCTTTTGCTTGACTGCCCTAAGAGTACTCACAGGGCCTTTCACCTACATTGTGTTGGCATTTTATTGTCATTTTAATGTTTCATTTTTCTAAGATTTCAAGAGTACTTTTTCTCCTCTTGCTGATTTTAGCAGCATTTACTCTACTTACATTATTAACAAGGATTCATTATTATTATTATTATTCATTTTAACAAATCACCTACAATCTTTTATTCACCAGTTCAGAACTGGCAAAAAAATTACAAAAGACGTAACTTCAACGTAGAAATTGTAACATTTTAGCCATTTCAGTTTTGCTTAAAGAAATAGTTTGACATCTTGAGAAAATGATCAACGCCCCTCTCATGTCTGTTCATTAAATATGAAGCTGGAGCCAGGAGATGGTTAGCTTAGCTTAGCATAAAGACTGAAAGCAGGGGACAACAGCTAGGCTGGCTCTGTCCAAAGGTAATCAGGCGTCTCTGCTGCTTGTCTGGCAACCTCACGGTACTAATAAGATTCCAGGAAGTCACAGCGCCTGACCAAAACATAGACCACAAAATGTCTATTTTACACTTTGGTTTTTGTACGAGATATAGTGTGTTAATTAGTGAACTTTAGATGTAGTTTTTCTTTGGATAGAGCCAGGCTAGCTGGTTTCATGTTCCCAGTCTTTATGCTAAGCTAAGCTAGCCTACCTGTCTACCTTCATATTTAACAGACGGAAGAGTGTTATCAATCATCAGGGCAAATGATTGTATTTCCTAAAATGTCAGAATTTTGTATTCATTTCAGATTTTTTTTATCCATGATACTATTCTTTTTTTAGTTTGTGTTTTGTTTGAAAACCTTTTGTGGGAAATGTGATTCATCATTATGTAGATTGATGCCTAATATATACAGTTAGTTGCAGGCGTTATTTTTTTTTGCAACCTTTTCATTTCATTGTACTGAAGTCAAATTATAATCTGGTTGGTCATGGGTCAATGGGAATAACATTAGGTACTCCAGCAGTCTCTCTAAACATAGAGTAGTTTCCATCCCCCTTCAGTCATGTAGAAGAACAGTGTGTTGCTTTGTCTTGTTTTCCTCTGTAGCAGGGGAATTAAGAAAAGTGTAACCCCTCCTCTTTCTATCCATTGTGCATATGTGTGTGTGTGTGTGTGTGTGTGTCTGTCTGTGTCTGTGCTTGTGAGTGTGTGTAGGTGGGTGTATGTTTGCTTGCCTGACTGTGACGCTGTGCCCTTCGCTCAGTCTGTCCTCCACACACTATGGCCCTGTGTGTGCAGCATGAGTGGAGCTGTGTGTTGCAGATAAGAGTCAGAGTGCTGCAAAGGCGGGGGCGTGTATGTGCGTGCGTGTGTGTGTGTGTGTGTGTGTGTGTGTGTGTGTGTGTGTGTGCGTGCGTGCGTGCGTGCGTGTGTGTGTGTGTGTGTGTGTGTGTGTGTGTGAAAAGAGCACAAAAAAAAGAAGGGCTTAGTTCTCTTTCTCCCAGTCAGATTCACCTCTGGATGCCCTTTCTTTCACTCATTACACCTTCCTCATGAATAAGCCAACCAGTGACACTGCCCACTATATTACTGACAAAATTCACCACAAGGCCCATTCATACAGTATGGACCCTGTCCACCGCCATGCACTACTGAACTCTGAACAAATACTCGCATGTATTTAGCCATAGCCATACTCGCTATTAATACGCATGCATGGCTTATTTTTCTCCTTGGAATAATGTGAGATATTTTCAACTGGACAGGGAATTGATGTTGCGATTGCTGGCACCTCCTTCAGTCCAGATAGCCAGTAATGAGAATAATAACGGTGGTATCTTCACTCACATCTTCGTTATCTGCCTGTTTACTGTCCATATAAATTACTCGCCCGTATTGCTGAAATGTCCAATAGTAAAAGAAAAAGATCTGTAATTAGGACACTGGCTTCCACTATCCTCCCATTCCTTCTCTCTCTCTCTCTCTCTCTCTCTCTCTCTCTCTCTCTCTCTCTCTCTATCTCTCTCTCTCTCTTGGCATCAGGATGACTTGCATAAGCAGTAGTCTGACTCATGATAATTAAAACACAGAGATGGTCGCATGTGTAATTTTTCATGGGGCCATATTATATCTTCTTGAGGCCAATTTGCTGTAAAATTGTGAGAATAATGTCAGCAGCATGAATTAGCAGATTGCAACAGAAGCTCCTGCAGCTACAAACCGAGCCAAGGAAAAGAATGTGCAGCATAATTAGTGCACAAGTCTCATGCATAAGTCAGCCAGATTCCCTCCTAATGCTGGGTTCAGATCTGAATAATGATATGCCAAACAAAAAGAAACACTTTTGTTCAGGGACACTTTAGGGTAGTTTGTCGGAAGCTATTAGTGCTGGTGTATTGTCCCACTAGCACTTACAGAAAACATGACGCAGGTGGTTACATCACCTTGGGAGTTTGTGAGCCAGATGTGACAGTGTCATGCCAGCTTAAAAAGTGTTGCCCTGAGGTGGCAGTTGGCAGGGCGAGGCCTTATACAAAGAGTACACTGCTTGGTCTAAAGAGGGCTACATAAGCATTCTTTGACCTCTTTCGTCCACACTCATTAACTATGCAACAAGAGGGTTGATTTGAGACCCTTTGAGAGGATCCAGAGAGAACAGGTTTGTTAGTGTGAAACGGAAAACCAACCTGTTTGTCGTGCTCGCCTACAGCGAATGCTAATGATGCCCACATCAATGGGCTCTTCATGTAGGGATGCAGCCTTGGGCCCAGGAGCTCGGAGGCTGACCAGCGAAACACAAATACACTGGCAGCACAGCAAGAGAGCCAGGAGAGGACAGCGGCTGCCCACAGCCCACAGCCTGCAGCAGCCATAGCTTTTATTTCGGGTTACACTGATCTGAGGAATGAAGGGAGAGCTCCAAATGTTTTGTTCTTCTCTGTTTCTCATTATTCCCATGAACCCCCCCCCCCCTTCTCCCCCTCAACCCCCTTTCTTCTCTTTACCCCTTTTTTCCCTCTCTGCCTTTTACAAAGAGCTGAGCTGAAAAACAACAACCATTCTTAATAAGTGTTGAATCAATACAGACAGGCTGCAGGCAGGCTTTGGTCATAATAAGCAGCATTATTATACAATCAGCTGGCCTGTAGGAAAAGCACAACGTCACCTCTTGACTTTCAATCGATCCTGCTCGTGAAGATCTTTCAGCAATAGGCAGTGTCCCGGAAATGACAGCATCCAATGAATGACTTAAAAATACAACGTTATTTTACAAAATATCACCAAATGGGAATACCATGGGTTAATTATGGATGAAACTGTGCAGCAGAGAAAATTGATATTTGATAACGTGAGCACAAAATGACTTTGGGTGGTCTCAGCAGAAGCACTGCAGGTAAACAAATAGGGAGATTGAATAATGGGCATAGCAATAGCACTTGCTGAGGCTCCTAGTGCTGTGCTTCCCATCTCTGCCAAGCGTAATGGGATTTCTTGGGTTTAAATGCACTTCACTCACTCTGTGGAGCCAGTAGGAAGCTAAACTATTGATCCACAAACAATTTAGCTGTCCAGCTGTCCAGAGAGAGGGAAAACAGGACGCCTCTAAATGTATAATGAGGCTTCCCAAGTGCTCGGCTTCCTTAGTATTCGCCCCACGTGCCAGAAGGCCTTCGCCTTTGGGATCTCTCTGCCTCCTAACCATACACTTCTCCCAAAGTCCCATAGACTCGGGGTCAGCCAGCTAAAGAACTAGTGTGCTTCTCACCAAGGACGTTTCTGATTAGTGTAAGAATCCCCTCTGACCCCGTCAGTCTTTCATTATTTTCATGACTTCAGTTTAGTATGCTGTCACTGTAACAGGGTTAAGCTGTCAACCATACACAGCATGCATCATCATCACTCTGAGGCAACATGCGCTGGGTTAGCAGAAAAAAAACATAGAGTTGATGTTAAAGGTGATTGTATAAGCAGAGGAGTGTGGTTATGCTTGGGAGCCTTGCATGCTGAACTAGCATGTGAAGCTGTGTTCTTCCACACATGCTCCCAGGCCAGCACCATAGCAACGGGCCTTGCTCAAAAGCCCCAAGAGTAGCTTTGCCCCAACGAGGAAGACGCTTTCATACCTAATTGGACAGTTCCCTGCGCCACCGGGCGGGTTCTTTATCCCAATGCACGATAAGATAACAGGGCCAGCGGTTGAAACTACAGTAAGCTTTCACAATCCCATGATGAGCACAGATTAAATAGTATTAAATCCACAACAATGTAGCCCATTAGTGAGAATATCAATGATGACGGATACAGAGGTAATCTAAAATCTAAAAATTATGCTAAACACTAGCTTTTCATATGAAGATTATGGAATAAATGACTATGTCAGAGGGGAGAGGTTGTATTGGTAAAGTTTTGTCAGCAGCAAAGGTGATTTTACCAACCTTTCATCATCCTTCATCGTACTGTACAGCTCGTTCAGAGGTCTTCACAAACCATCTCTGTCACTCATAATGATCGGGACTTTATAACATGTTGTGTAACGCCATCAAAGAAACAAAAATAGCTCAACAGATGAGGAACTTGTAGAAGTTTTCCACATCTGCAGCCCTCTGGCTGAAATCCCAGGGAATAAATCAGACACACTCCACTGATTTTCAAAATGTACAAAATTGAAAGTCATCTCTTACAGAACCAAAACAGCATATAGTGTTGTCTGACTGCACAGCTTCGCAACAGCCCTGTCAACAATGTATCTGGATGTATGTACGAAGGTGCGAAAACAGATGGCTCAATACTCCCATGTGAGAAGTCAGTCCACTGTGTGTAACACAATATTTCTGCTCAGTGAAATGTTAAACAAATTCACAAGAGGTAATCTGACACTCTGAGGAGTAGTTTAATTGGGACCCATTCACATTAAGATACTTAAAATTGACAACTTAATTAGGGAAAACTGTCCTTTGAACTTGTTAACCTTGCAGTGCTGTCTCTTTTACTTCTTATCATCATTACATACAAACCTCATCAGTACTAGTTCACAACAACCAAAATGCAATTAGCTATTTGATGAGCAAATAACTCTTGTATTATACTGCAGAAATAGAAGGCATCCCAGTGAAGCGAGATATGGTTTGCCCTCCTAATAAGTAAACAAACAATCTTTCATTGCTGACATTGTAATGAAGGAAGTCAAATATTATCTAAAAAATAATTACAAAGGTTGATCGTGCTGGTAACAGATATTAGCAGGTGAAGGGCACACATTTGTTATCTCCTTCTAATTGAGGGCACAAATCCCAAAAGATTTACTTTGATTGTAAAGTCTAAAAATATCTCAGAGAAACCGAGCAACGAATCAGGGGAAAGAAGTGAAATCTTGTCAAATTTAACCTAGTTACAGATTTTAATTGTTCTTAAATATAGCTAAAGTTATGTCTTAAAACAAAGTCCACATTTAAAATCATCAAACACACACACACACAGATGGCCAGTAAACCATTCAGATTCACCATTCAGTATATCAATTATTTACCCAGTTCATCAGTGACCTCATAAATAAATCAATCTTGATGATTATTTTCCTATTATCTGAGTTATAATTTAGATAAACCGTTCAGTTGCCCAAACAGAGCCCTGACCAATCCTTGTCACTGAACATGAAACTTCTACCCACTTTGATGACATTGATCAATGTCATCCTATTCCCCCCATGAAGGGCGATGGGAGATACCAGGCAATTTCTGAACATTACCTGCGTGTCCGGTCCACAATATCTTAATGGAAATGGGGTAATCGGATTTTGAATGAGACATCACTTTGGCAGACAGACAAACCAGAGTCGCTGCTCTGTACTTTATCAACAAACAAAATCACACTGATAAAGAGAAAGGGAACAGATTAAATGTTCTAAGATAAAAAAAATTAAATAAAATTATATTATGTTTTTACAAGCAAGCCATTTCTTCATGACCTTTTTTTTTTACATTGTCAGTAAATTAATAACATCTTTCTCCAAGAGATGTAATGCTATAAATACACAAAAACCCCAAAGTTGATATCAAATTAATCTATTTATATCTTCACCATTGCGTTGCATTTGTGTAAATCAAACACATTTGACCATTTATGCAGGCTGCATTTTATCCTGATCATAGATACAAATCATGTACTGCTGAAGACAGGGTCCATAAAGCTTTTTAAGAGAAGAATTCAAGCATTTTCAAGGTACCTACACCAAACATTTCCAGACTCTAGAAGCCTTTATCATCACATCTAAACTGTTACTATAAATACCAGGAGACAACAAACAAATTTGACGAGGGCATCGTTTCATTTCAAATGTTAAAACATTTTTTGGTTTACATGAGTGAGTGTGTAGACCAGTAACACCAGATTATGTTGAAAATCTAACATTTTTCAAAGAGTATATTTGAATTCAAGCATATTCGTAACCTTGAAAAACTAAATTAAGCTTTTTTCAAACTTTCAAGACTTTGTATGAACCCTGAGAAACTAGATGTCACATAAATGCATTTGTGTCCGTCCATACGCACACACTAAAACGACTTTTATCTAGTGTGGCTTAGTAATTATTAATTTGTCTGGCATTAAAAGTATCAAGCCTCCTGGAGTGCTGGGAGCAGCTATTCAAGTTTATTAGACGTCGCCCCAGAAATAGAACTTCATCCCAGGCAACAAAACCTGATTCAGTCAAACAAAGTGAATGATTTTAAAGGAAAGTCCTCTGCATATAAAATAATGTAAGGTGCTTAGATGATGCAGCTAACTACTAATGTTTGCAGCTGCAGTAAGGCTGCAACAAATGATTATTTTCATTACCAATTAATCTTCCCATTATTTCCTGGATTCATTGTTTGGTCCAGAAAATATCAAAAAATTATGAAAAATCATCACAGTTCAGTTTATTATCACAACGGACAGGAAAAGCATCGATCTGAGAAGCTTGAAAAAGCAAGTGTTTGACATTTCTGCTTGAAAGAAATAAAAAAAAATCTATTACCAGAACAGCTCGATTCATTTTCTGTCAAATGACTAATAGTTTCAGCTCTGACCCACATTGCTCTCTTTTCTACCTATTGGCTTTACAAAGCAAACACGTATCACTATTTTTAAGATAATAATGACAAAACTGTTAAATGTCTGAAAGCCAAAAGAACTAACTACATTTACAGCTTAGTCTAACGTTGCACAAACTAGATGGATAATCAACAAGTGGCATACAAATGTGCTCTGCGCCTATGAGTTTTTCCCACTTTGCTCAGCCTCTGCACATACGATCTATGTCCACAGTGGGAGAATCAATGGCAGGCCTAGCGCAAACTCTATTCAGACAGCCAAAGATGGCAGATGGGGACTGAGGCCCTTTCTCCTCCTCAGGCATGAACAGAGGAGAGGTCTGTCTCCAGGCAAACACAGAAGACGTCATGTCTCTGCTTCACTGCCGTACCATTAGTGGATCTCGCTATTGATCGCCGGTGTGTAAATTGCTGAGCAATCTAAAGGAATCATCAAGACCAGAGCATCGCATGTTTTGTCAGCGGGACAGAGAGAAGCACTTGTACAGGCAGGGAAGACAGTTGCGGCAATAAAGGCTGGTGTTTTGGTGCGTTTGTTTCTGCACACAAACGCTCGTGTGCAAAGGCTGTCTTGTCTCGCTATGTCCTCTCTTTGTGCGTTCACTTACACAATGAAACAAGTTTCCAGGACATATTCCCTCCAGCGTGACTGACACTGCATTCAGCGTGACAGAACAAGCAGCCCCTAACAAACTATCCCTGTTGCTGCCAAATGCCAGCGCTGCCAATCAGTTTAGAGTCTTTAAAATCGCATGACAAATCTATCTTCTTCTTTTTAGCTAATGCTTTGAGTCTTTGCCCAAGAATGTGTTGTCCAGGGCTCAGAAGGACATCTGGAAACAAATCTAATTGCCAAAAACGCCTCTAAAACTACCTTAATCTCAGATGGCAAACATCCGAGGTCTGCTTTGAGAAAGGCATTAATGTTTAAAGGAGATGGGGAAAAAGGAAAAATCATCGTCTTGCTCGAAAACCAAACATGTCATGCACTGGGGACAGATTTGCAGTAAAAACAAAAAAAACACACACTAGATGAGCAAAAGCAATCTCTCTCACCTTCATACTCGTGTTCACATGCGGACTGAAGTGAAGTGGAGATGGGGAGGTTGAAGACAGCTCTATTTTCTGCCTCAGGTGAGGTTAGCCTGTCTACCTCAATACATGACAGACGTGTGTGACTAAAGCTTCAAACCAAAGGAGAAGAAAGTGTACGGTTGCGTTGATTCATTTGACTGTGACATTAATGGAGGCTGTGGCTGTTGCCTCGAAAAGTATCACAGAACAGCCATGTCTTCAGGGCACAGTGTTATGTAAAAAGTTCCTCGTCATGCAGGCTCTGCAAGCCACTGCGGCACAGAACAGCTTATTACAAAATTTGAAACTCTGTATTGTGACATATTTCTTCATAGAGCGAGGGGGGGTGGGGGGGGGGGGTGTAAGATGATGCCATGCACGTAGTAGATTAGCCTACTTCTGAGCAGAGTAAATTCATTTACCTAGCATGAAGGAGAGGGTCTGTCCTCAGGGCGTACACAGGACAGCACAGGATGCATTAGCAGCAGTCAAGCTTACAAGATCCATAAAGTGCTCCACCTGTCAGGCGACCGTGGAATCCCTCTGACATTTTGTGCCACACGTATGGCTCTGACTCAGTCTGGACAAACACACGGTGAAGAATCTCACCGAATGGCAAAGAAAGACGAAATGAAGGTTTGCGTCAAAACCCGTTTATGCCTGCGTGTACACGGTGCCCAGGTGCACAAAGTGTTCAGGCATTTGTGAACTGATCATCTGGAAATACACACGTTGTTTTATTGGATATGTGGTTTTTGCATGATGATACAACATCCTTGTTGGTATTCCTGTCGTTTCATATCAACCTTTATGCCTTGTATATATTTTCTAAGTTGTGTGACTGACTAAGAGATGGACCAGGACGGTCTCAGGGTTGACCAGAGTGACAAGGCCGTGTATAATATGAATGTACTTTACATTGCAGTCTCACCACATGGACTATATAAAAGATCGGTTTTCTTTGTTTTCTGCACAGACCATAGGGTTGTGCTCTTCCTCCTTCTGTGTCTGACCACACACGTATTAAACCGGCCTGAATTGAGAATCAACTTCATTCAGATTCATTTCATCTTCAACTGATCCTAGACAACAGAATCTCTTCACGAGCGTTCATAAAGCTACATTAATATGTTAATCTGTGACCAATAATTCAAAATACCAGGTGCTGGTTCAGTCAGGTGTGTGCATCCCTAAAGCTCTGCGACTACCAAATAAACAGGCCCATTAAATGTCATAATTCTCTTCTAGTTTAGTGTAACTGATTACATCATTAATCGCAATTACAAGCTTGTTAGACCGCAGAGGAAAGTTGCGGTGGTACTCTGCTGTCCATGCACTCAAGCCATTATTGAACAGCGTTATAAAACTATCATTTCTTCATCTAAACGTCAACCCATTATGTGATAGAGTGGCATTACATCCAGGCAAACATCTAAATCTGCAGACAGACTTCAGCATCTAGCTTAGTCCCAGTGACCACAGAGACCACAGCTAATAACTGAGGTTCATCATGTAACTCTTCATCGTGTAGCAAAAGGATGAAGATCCCCTGGAAACCTCTCCAGGACTTCTGGAAGTCCCCATACCTTACTTTGGCAAGACGTTGCATGAGCGGTGCGTCTCCACTGAAGCCTAGACTGGTGAGTCAGGACTCGCCCATGACACCTTCTCCAGCACCTGACATCCTGACAGAATCACCCTGCAATGGGCCATTACTAAGCACTATGGCACAATCTTGCCAGTAAAGAGGACAGAGCCGAACAATATGTCAATCGCGGCACAAACACCAGGACCAGGCGTTTTTATTCCCACCCCAGATTAAAGTGTTTACAGTCGTCGGGTGCTCCCTAATCTCTTGGCTGCAAGGCAGGCGGCAGTTTGAATCATCGGTATGTACGGCGCTATTTGGCTGTGGCCTCCGGCGTGGTCTAATTACTGCTGATTATAATACTCACACTTATTCCTTCAAAGCAGATGTGCTATATTGCGCCGAAACATATCACAACACCACCGCATCTGCTGCGTGCGTCGACAGTTTTGTGGTAGAGACGCGCACGCCAGATCAGCATCATCCCCACCTCGCCACGATATGTCAGATATTGCACACACGGTAGCCTTTCTCCCCGGATCTGTCACTGTACGACACAAAAATGCAAAATGCAGTTTTCTTCGCACCCCAAATCGTTAACATTTCTGCATTGCGGAGGGGCTGCATTCCAGCTCCATCCCATCCGCGCATCCCACTCAGTCTGTTGTAAACAACACTGATTCCCCCAGCTGTCAAAACGCAGCGCCCGGCTTCTCTGGAGATGACGTGAAAGAATCACTTTTCACTATACTCACTATATCTGCCCGGTGCTCCGCGTGCACTTACCTTCCGTAGCGGGCAAACGCGTCCGTCCGTGTGTCCTTCACGATGCTCACACCTTCTCAGCACCGCATCGCCGGGCGCTCAAGAGCGGGGAAAGAAACTGACGGAGCAGCGGTCCTGTCCCCGTGGATTGGATGAAGGGTTATGATTGTGAACTAAAGGGGGCGCTAGACCTGCTTGTTCCACAGGAACCGCGGAACATTGGCTCCCACAGTGGCGTCCGGGTTCCTCCTGGGCGCCATCAAGGGTTCCCACAGCATATGAGGATGACCTTGTGGACATTTCAAAAAAAGCCTCTGCTCATAAACATTTAATATCTCTCAGTCTACAAACATGAAATAAATTAAATAACCAATGGGTTATGTGTTATAGGTTGCTTTTTAGTCCATCCATGACAGATTCTGAAATGTTTGGTTTCGCACTGACTCCCAGTATCTCCACTGTCAAAACTAAATTATATCATATTTATATTATTCATTGAGGTTAGCATTAGCTTATGCCCTCTGACTTAAACCTACAGTTGATAGCGAGTGTTAGTTAACTTTTGCATCTTGGTTGCCTAGGCTATAGTTTAGCTAAATATTAACAATGTGATTAGCTAGCAGTTAAGTCTGTAGTAGCTTAACTAAGTTGATGAAAAGCTGAATACATTTGTTACCAGCCTCGGGGCAGGAACAAAACAATAAAACAAACTACACCACCTCAACACAATGTTAGCAAATAGTTGTTACTTTGAAATCCAGTGGAGGCCAGCAAGTAGCATTCAGTAGTCAGTCGTCCTTCTCTCCTTTTACCTCTTTAGTCTCCATGAAAAAATATCTGGGTCTTTTGTTAGAGGCTCAACTGTGTCCACTAGCCATTGGCTAGTTCTAACTTTGCTGTTTTGTGATGGGCAGGGAGCAGTGAGTTTATCAGAGCTGTGTTGCTGTAAACGGCTGCTAATGGGAGTTGATGATAAGAGCTTCTGAAACTCAATCACACTGTAAATTGAGCAGTCATGAAAGTATCCTTAATGGTATCTTCACTGAAGAGATAGCAGAGTTGGTTTTGTTTTTCCCAGATCAACAGTCCCAATGGCATATAATAACATGCACAGTTCTAAAGTATTAACCTGTATGCACATAAATAAATAATTGTTACACTTAAATTAAATTATTAAGAATAAATAACTGATGCACAGAAACAGAAGAACGTCTGTTATCCCATAAAACTGTAATGGTTTCATCTAATTCATCTGCTTCTGCCAGGTTTTGCTCCTGCCAGCCCCTGCCTGCCATTCCTCCCCTGCCCACCAGTTGTCCTCCACGTTTACACCCCATCACCTGACCAAGCTCCTGCCTACACAGCTGGGTCCCGTCACTCATCAGCCCCAGTATTATATACTCCACCCCGAGCATTCACCTTCATGCCAGATTGTCTACTGTACGTTGCCTTTGCCTCTTTTTGTCATGTGTATGTTCGACCTCTTGACTGTTTTTAGACCTGCCTGCGCGCCATATTCTTATTTCTGCCTGCCTGTCTGTTTAAATGCTTTCCAAGTAACTTTTAAATTTTGGCCTAGTGAAAACAGTTTTGCCCTTCAACCTCAGCCTGACTGTACACTTAAAACATCATTCCTGGTACATTTAAGGGAGGTCAAAGATAACTGTTGTTTTTAGCAGGAGAAACCTGAAGCACAGCCTTCCCAAATATAACACAGTATTATTCCCAGAGAGCCAATTTAGATTGTTCACTGTTCCCTTTACACTGCATAACACAGTGGAATGTGTGCACTTAGCAGCTGAAGTTGGGAACTACTTTCAAAGAAAAAGAGTCCCTATAAAAATAGTTGACAGTAAGGTTTTGAATTATCCATACAAAAAAGAACTCTGGAGGCTTTTTCAAAATATATTTTTCAGAGCTTCAAGTACCACATACTAAATTTCATTCCATTGTTTTGGCCCAACAGCAAAAGTTTAAGAGGCAGAAATGTCAAAACATGAGCAGATAAATCTATTTGCATGACTAGACACCACAAGGGGTAGATGAGAAATGAGTGTGACTGCAGCCTGCATGTTAACTGACAGCTTGTTTTTCATCAGGCAGATATCAAAAGGGCACCTCTACTAATTACAACACCCATGCCTATGTGTCAGTCCAAACATGAGACCATCTCAATCCCCTAGGATTAGATTTAAATCTTGGATGTAAACACCACAAAGCAAATAATAATCTGCTGTGGTGGCGGCAGATAAATAATGCAGGATTCTTTGAGAAAGAGCAGAGTAGAATTAATTGAAGGACTTAGCCCCCTTGGATGAATTTGGCAGAACCTATCAAAGAAGTTCCTTTTAATGTGATCAGAAACTGATTTTACATGAGGGTTATGGCTCTATATCAAGTTGAGGGTTGCTGCTTTGTTCCCTAAGGCTGGTGTTATTTTTCAGACGTTTCATCAAACAAGTATTGTTTCCTTTGAGATGGAAACTGTTGTTAATACACCCGGAAAAAAGACATTATTCTCAGCCCAGGGGGAGGTATTAGAAAAAGATGTCACTCCACAGAAAATAGCCAAACCAAAGGGATACAATAACACAGAGGAAATTCATGACATTCAAATAGAGAGGCATAATACAGGGTCTAAAAGGATATAATTTTGTGCACGGGTTATCCAAGATCTAGGTATATTCAACCCTCAGACAAACACTTTTGTTCCTCTTACAATATGGCAGTGCAAATAGAGACAGATCCTGCCGGTGAATAACAGTGTCACAAGGCCGGTCTCTGGGGTGGATAAGAGGAACAGCAAACACCCTGCTGTCTGAAGCAAAGAATAGGTGGCTGTCATCTATCTGCCTGGCGGAGGAGGAGGGACATGGAGGAGGAAGAGGAGGGAGGGATGAGGGTAAACATGATTTAGCCCCAATGATCTCCACAGGGGGCTCATGCAAAGGTAAACCCCCCCTCCCCCGCGACCCAATCCAAATACACATGGGACATGGTGGGGGGTGCATGGGGAATATGAATCATGCTGTGGAAAGGGATATAACCCTTGTGCTATCATGATTTTTAAAAAAGTGGGGGGAGGGGGTTTGATAAAGAACATCAGAATATCAAAGCACTGTCACTTTATGTAGTTTCCACCCAACAGGAGTGGAATGAGATCTGCCACCATATCAGCACTCACACACACACACACACACACACACACACACACACACACACACACACACACACATTCACCCCCCAGGGGAGGCAGTGTCCATGAGTTGATAGAAACACTAGTAAAGAAATGATACCATTATATTGGAAGGGGTGATTTCCCTCCTACGGTCGGGATTTTCAATTTCAAACCAAACCTACCATTCAGTCCCAAACAGCTTGGTCTTGACAGATGAGTGTGTGTGTGTGTGTGTGTGTGTGTGTGTGTGTGTGTGCTGGCAAACCGTTCGTCAGCCATATGGAAATGTCACAGAATAATCATAAACAATTATCCTACTCAGCTCTCAGAGCATCAGAAAAGGGCAAATTTACATACAGACACAAAGGCTCTGACACTTACATCTAAGGAACAGACTCCCTGAAGCTCAACACACACTTAAAAAATATCACAAACTAAATTATGTTGTTTTCCTAATACCTGCCTTTGATATCCTTTATTCTGCATAATGCCTTATTGGAAAGCTTGTAGACGGTGAAAGATTATGTTCTTCACTTGAGCATCTGGGATGCAAATGATGCGCTTTTGAGCTCCCAGGATGTTTGGAAACAGGACATCACTATGAGACCATGTAATGATCCTTTTCTCTATTGAAAGCAGACTGAAGGTAGACATAAAACCAGCTCTAGATCAATTCAAACTAGGCTTTCTGCCCAGCAGTAAATCAAGGAGCTGGTCACAGAGAAGGTGGGAATGGATAATGGATGTTATGGCAGACGAACAGCCGACACAGAATGAATCCACTGAGGATTGGATGAAAAATGAGAGGATGGAGGGAGGGGTTGAAGTGGAGCGGAGTGGCAGGAAGGGGGGTGGGTGGAGTTCAGAAGGGTAATGGTGCAGCTGCTTGTTTGGTGGCAATGATCACCAATCGACGGACAAATAATGTGATTTCGTTGCCATGAAAAAAAGAAAATAGCTAAGCCTCTTACAGGAAGCTTTTGTAATTGAGTACTAGGGATGTCAACAGAGGGCTGAACAAATGAATGGGCTTACAGACCGACAATTTAGTATATTGTGATGTGAAAACAATATTTTATAGCATGGTCCAACTGTGGCCTCTACATAAGATTGAACATTGTTGTCTCTTTGAAATTGTATACCAGTAAAAAATGTCAATAAGCCATTTTATTGACAAATTAAATCATGTGCCTTGCCTGACATTTACTGTTCAGTGTTTAAAAGCCTGTTGCTTATTTCAGCTTTCGGTGTAATTGCCTCGTATCACTAGGTGGCAGTAAAGTCAAGAGGGAAAAACTGTCAAACATAAAAAAAATAGATGATGAATCATCATCAGGTGGCTGAAGGTCATCAGGTCTTTGAGATCAATGCTGCACTGAGTGTGAAAGTCATCTGTTGTTGTTTTTTTTATAATATGGACATTGTTCCAACCAGCTGCAGTTCACACTGCTGCAATCATCCTTCATAAAACTATCTTTGGCTCAACATCATCATCAACCATCAATTCATCCAATTCCTCACTGCTGTTATTAACTGCAAACAGTCCTGTGAAATATCCACAAACAACTTTACCCAGGAAAAGGAATTAGTGTACCTGAATGAACAGAAGGCAAAGAGCCCTTGCCAGAGGGAGAGAAAGTATTTCCAAGACACCAGCTACCAGATTTCCCTGCTTCCTGACACCATTGCTGTGTGATAATGCACCAGATGGCGGGCTGCTCTCTCGCTATTACCCTGACAATATGACTGTAATGGAAGTGGAAGTGCCACAAGTGAGCGCCAAAAAGGATGGAGCCCAACTGTCGTGTTCCATAATGCCTATCTATAGCTGCTTCACACTAAGGAGACTGAAGCAGGTGTAGGCATCAGCTTCTTCACTGTACAGGGTGGTGTTACTGTTCAGTGTATATTTCAGGATGTAGGTGTACGTGTGGGATGTACATGGTGATGTGAGTGTTTGTACATTGGTCTTACCTTATGCAATGAAGTTTTGCCGGGCTGAAATCTGATGTATGTTTGGCATAATTTCCTTCAGCTCCATGTAGCTCTAAATATTTCTCATGAATGAAAATGGTATTGGTCCAAGGCCAACACACACACACACACACACATGCACAGTGGTGGAAAGTAACTAAGTACATTTACTCAAGTACTGAACCAAATTACTTGTGTATTTTCATTTTTTGCTTTATTCCACTACAATTCAGAGAGAAAGGTAGTGCAGTTAGTAGTTACTTTTCAGATTAAACTTTTAACTTAAAAATAAACATGCATTTTTAAAATACAATGCATTGTTGAAGATTAAAACAGTGGTTATACCTTTTTGGTTTGTGTTTTTTACAAATAAAGCTGACGTCTTGTTGGTTTAAGATGATGTGTGTTTAAGAGTATTTAATAGGCCCACTAAAGACAGATTTCCCCTCTAAACGTCTCAGATGGTTTTATTTTTCATATATTACAATGTGTCAGTCAGAGGGGCCAATATACATATAAGAATGAGTACTTTAACTTCAAGTACATTTAGCAGGTATGTCTTATTTTGAATGCAGGACTTTTACATTGGATTTTTTTTACAAATGTTTTAATTGTGGTATTTATAGTTGTATTTAAGTAGAGGATCTGAGTACTTCCACCTCTACACACACGTACATGCATCCATGCCCATGAACACACCAACATACAGCAGAAACGTAAATATACACAGTGTTTCTTACTGGTGTAAATGTACAAATTTCTATTCATTTGTTGTAGAAATTGACTGGAGTGTAGAATACAAAAATGTAATGCACATAATCATTATGTGGTATCATTTTTGTTATGTAATGAATAATTCATGGTTACATTATGTAGCACTAAGCATGCAGGGACTGAGTAACAGGGTTTTTATGACTCATTGAATTGAACGCCATTCAGAACATCACTCATTTCAAGAGCGCAATTACATTTTGAGTGAAGACTCTGAAAACACAAATTAAAGCAGATATTTTTTTATTTCATTATATTTCCAGTAGCTTGAATTTCATACTTGCACTAAAAGGGGAAACTTAAATAGAGAAAATGAAAGTATATGTTAGTACAAAACTGTTTCTTAAATACAAAACCATTTGCAATACTGTCAGAAAAAAAGCATCATTTTGGCAGTATATTGGGACTGTGTAGAACCAATACAAATCAGAATAATATAATTCTGTGCATCAAATAATATTGTCTCTATAGCCTACATATTGTTGTACAATACCAGTTATGTAACTCGCTGTCAAGCAAATTGGAAAACAATCAGAATTCAAATGTATATGCAATTTTCTGTTCAATTAGTTACAGTACAATGTACACTGTGCACAGGAAGAAAAGAAAAAAAGAATATATTGTATATATATTCTCTACAAGTACTCTATATTTAATACAGTCCTATCAACAAGTTAAACCATATCATGCACATTATTGCCTCTTAGGCTGCCTTATAAGTTGCTTGTTCCTGTACAATCAATTAAGGTATTTACAAATTCAACAAATATTCTATACATCTTAAAAAAAAAAAAAAAACTTGATGCAAGTTAAGAGAAAATAAATCTTGATCCCATCCAAAGGCCCTCAAGTTTAGTTAGTACAAGTGAACACATTTTGCCTAATAGGAATTGACTAATGTACTGTATCCGTGCGTACACACACACACACACACACACACATATATCCATACATTCATACACTGCAGAAATACAATCAGGAACTGTACATAATGACTGCAGGCTTTGAAAATGCACCAGACAGATTTAACGATGTTTTAGTCTGATTTTAGTCTTGAAGGAATTAAAGCCGGTCCTGTGTCTCAAAGCAATGAGAAGTGTCATTTAAAAAAAGATGACAAGAGTATATTAATTATTCCTCCCTCCACAGAGACCTCTTCTTACGCTTATTTTATCCATCCTTGGATGTGACTTCTGCAGTCCTACTACCGTCTCTGTTCCATTCACTGAACTCTGGAAAGAGACTTCAGAATTGAATCGTTGTTTTGTAGACAAAGGCACTACCTGCTGAAGGAGCACAGCAGGAACTGAGGCAAGCTGTCATACCCTCAGCGTTTCCCACTGGCCTTCAGATCAAGCTCAATAAGAGGAAGTTACATGCAGGGCAAAGGTTACGAGGTCATGTGACATGCCATGCAGCATTTTAGCTTCCTCCCTCATAGGTGCAGTTGGATCATTCAACAGAGCGGTGACCGGTGAGGATGCAGCAATCTCAAGCATGCTGTGTGCGCTGCCCCCAAAATTCAGTTTACAGATAGTTCACTTTATACGTGTGTGTGTGTGTGTGTGTGTGTGTGTGTATATATAT